>WYDF02000033.1:0-14177 GCA_009867245.2 Adranes taylori
CTAATACTAGAAATGATCTGATAAAGGGATGGAAACGGGTGAGTTAATTAAGTTTATAAGCCCTAAAACATAAACACCTAACTGCTTGGATTTCGATCAATTTTCATAAATTGTCTCACCGTTAGTAGCTTCTTAAACTCCATTTAAATATCAAATAATTACGTAGGCATTCAATGCTGCATATGCACACTATATAGAAAATTATCAAATTATTTAAACAGTGTAAGTGGTAACGCAGTTGTTAAACACTGGCCTCGCAAGCGGAAAGTAGAGGGTATTGACGAAGGTCCACCAAATAGCAGAAATGCGCGCGTCTACCCTTACCATGATTTTTTAAGCATTTTGAATATCTTAAACACGTCTATAAGCAGTTTTCGAAGAAACTAACATCAATTTTCAACAAACCGTATATGCTGCGTAAAATCAATATTAACATCTATATTTATTTCAATATGTAAATTTATTTTTGTGCTGTCCGGAACAGTTGTCGGAATATATTTCTTTAATGCCTTCTTGAGATTTTTGCTTTATAAATTCTTAAAACACAGCTACCAAAATTTCACATGAGCCACGTGATGTAATAGCTTCGTGCCACATTTAGCCTTTTTCAAGCCTCAAAATTTGATAAATTGAATGTGGCCAATTTTGATTTATAATACGCTTCACTTACTTCTATTTTTGTCTATTGAGAAATTTGTTGAAGGTCAAAAATTGCGTATATGATCTTTATTTTTTATATGATTTTGGATAATTGTCTGTAATTTTTCTTGCTCAGTGTCATTGGAATTTTGCAATAATCTTAACACATAAATCGCAATATTCTCGAAAAGGTTTTTCTTCTTTTTCTAAGCAGCTAGATTTTTTTTAAAGAGTCCTTTCTTATGTAGTGACTTTCACTATATCAAAAGAGTTGATGTGGTCCTTAACAGCGTAATTTTAAATATTTATACGATTTTTCGCAGCACTTCTGCCCCTCCAGTGTACATCTATAGTCACCTTATTAACTTTTATCCCTTTTGTTTCTTCCCAACATTCTTGACAGCTTATACAAAGAGTGTTTGGCAAACTTTTTCTCTAGTACCTTCTTCTGAGTTAAAATAGTACTTGATAGTGCGACCTCATTCGACGACTTGTACATTCCGTATCTTCCTCGTCAATATTATTACGATCATTTTCTTTCAATACTTTTTGTTGACGAAGACGCTGACGCTGTTTGTTTCTTTCCTAATCTCTTTCTCATTATTTGCTATGGTAGGCCCCATGGATCATTGTTCATTTCATCGGACAGTGTGCGCTAAGCTTTTTCTTTGCTTTTGTATATTTCTAGTTGAAGTTCCTTCCTGCGTGCTTCATATTCTTTCAGTCTAGTCTCTACCTCCTTTTTTGCAGGATCTTTGTATTTTTGGATCTTTGTATTTGCAGGATCTTCGGCTGGCCATGTATTTTTGTCGGGTCTCCGCTACTTCGGAGCACCACCAGTACACCGAGCGTTTCCTATCGTTGCTTTTGATGGGTATTCCTTTATTGCACGCCTTGTGTACCCGCTGCAATAGGGCTATTATTAGCTCCTCGGCCCTATTCACAATTATTCGCTCTTCTTCGTTTTTAGACGTTCGGATCACTACTTGTACCTTCATTTTGTTAACCTGGTACCTAGTATTTGTGACGTTATTTGCAGCACTGTGTCTGTTCTTTGTGTCGTCGTGCATGGTAATATGGTAATGTATAAACATATTATCGCTAAATGTCTCCTCATTCGAAACTGTCCAGTCTTTTACCTGTTTGCTTAATGTAGCGCTAGACGGTGTTACGTCTATTATCCGCTAGATAGCTCCCTTTGAAAGGTGGCTTTGTTTCCCGCGTTTTATACACGTAATTCGAGGACTGCTACAAAGGCCGCTAGTAGTGCCCCTCTTCTATCAGTCTTGTTTGTGCCCCATAGTAAGGATTTTGTCGCCTGCGATAACGTAACTGTTGTTGAATGTTTTGGCACAGTCAAGAAGTTGCTATATACAGTCCTCGAATTATTCAATCGTGATGTTTGTCGACGAGTAACTTATGTAATTACTCTTCGCAATACTTTCATTTTGACATCAGCGGCGTATTTTGCATTTCATTTTCAGACTAGAAGAGTTCAAATTTTACTTTCCGATCAAAAGTTAGGTGAGCAGGGTAACAGCAGTTTGGCTTTTTTTATTCTACTATTTGAAAAAACTATTGACGTACAAAAGAAAGAGATATAATTTTAGGTGTGGGACTCCATATATAGTCACTTGTAATAACCAGTGCCTATATTTGGAGTTTGTTAGGAAGGCAACATTAGCCACCCCCCTAAATGCCCCACTCTGAAGTAAATTGTTAAATAATAAAAATGTGAAATAAGGGATAGTACTATACTAACTGAGCCGCACAGAAATTTGTTGTGAGACGCGATTAATTTAATATTTACAGAACATTTCTTCAATTTTATTATCTGCGGTGTAATTTCTATTAATAATTAAAACCAAATTTACAATTTCGTTTACTATGAATTTTTTAGGTCTTTGCAATAAAGATGTCGTACAATATAAAGCCCATTATAGATCAGAAAGGGCCGTTAGCACTTACGATAATTCCTCTCCAGGATTCTTCGAAAACATATGGAATAACGTCAAAAGTTTCTTTCAATATATTTCGACGGCTATATCAAATCTACTAGCACCTGTTAAAGCGTTTTTTATCAGAGTTTTCAACATCATTATGTATATACCTCGTACCATTATAAATGCAATAACAGGGATTTACAAAATCGGAGTCCTTACGGTGAAAACTGTTTCAAATTTCTTTCAAGGTTTAGCAACTTATAAAAACGCTATAGTTGTTTTAATTAAGGAAATATTTTCTGCACCCTTATCATCCAGTATAATTCTTATATTACAAGAGTACAATTATATATAAAAACAAATGATAAAATAAAACTTTTAAATAAGTATTTAGTTGTTTTACTGAAATTTTAATGAATTCAAGAGAATTCATGATGTTTTTGTTTCTAGGTAACATAATTTTATCTAAAAGATCATTGAAGAAGGTTTCTCTGATATTTTTCTTTCTAGAAAAAGTAGTAAAGCAGTAAAGTTGGACTAGCACACCAATGATTTCGCCTACCCATGAATTCACGTTTGTCCACGATTACCTACGCAGATAAATCGAAACGTGTGTGCCAACAACTTTTCTAAAACTGTACAGGTATCTCCATCTGTACAACTGACCGAGAAAAAATGAAAATATTATTCTTTTTGTCTGCACCAGAGTGCAGACCAGATTGTGTATAGGGCTCGCCTGCGCAGCTTTATAGTAGGAATTGTTTCCTGCACAGCTATTTTTTGTACGTGTTAGTGTCATTTTTCATATTGCACGGTTTTTTGTCCTCGTCAAATTGGAAACATAATGAAGTTATAGAAGAGTTTGGGGAGCACTAATGGAGAGTCAAGCAATGTCACAAGTGGCGCGTCCACTAAATTACTCTAGATTATAAATAAAATCTTTTAAACTATAAATATAGAGCGTCAGGTCAGTTTAATGTGTGACCGCACGTAGGAACCTATCCTCGCTGCACGGCCTTAATGGACTCGCAGAGGACACAGACAGAAGAACGTGAGTAGTCTAAAAATCCAGGTTCTTGTGGGCAGCTGAAACGTTCGTAAAAACTTGTTAAATGAAATATCATTAACTACTTACCAATTGGTGTTCATAGAGAATGAAAATGAATATAAAAAGAAATTCGTGGATATGATCTCCAACCCCTTTTTCATGTACAGAAAGTCCTTAGTTGTGTTACATCTTGCATAAAACAAAAGTTGAACATTATAGTTTTGACTGTAACCTTTTAAGTCGTCTACTAAATTCAATTAGCACAATTGTGTTTAGGGTACACTAAAAAACATTACTCTAATCCATAAATCCCTACCCATGAATTCCCCGGTCCCCATATTTGTCTACGCCGCGGACAGCTTTGCTGTCCGCTTTTCTGCGACCTACGGCGCTCTTGACTCACATTATTTGTCTACGGTGCGGATAGCTGTGCTGTCCGATTGGCAAGACCTACGACCCCTCTTCACTCTCCTTTCAGCTAATTTCTAAAAGAGCTGGGGTACGAAGCACGCCAGACTGCCTTTGTCTTATGAATTCGTCCGCTTTGCCGTGTCTGCTGCCTTTTTGATTTTTCCCCACTACCTCTTTTGAGTCACTTTTTCTTACATTTTATACCACTTGCAAGGATGGCACTACTTTCATTCGACGCATAATATAATACACTATGCGAGCGAAATTTCATTCTTCTAATTTTAAAACGGAATTTCTCATTAAAATAATCATTTTGAACCCCTTCCAAAATTATAAGGTGTATACCGCCACTAATAACAACATTTATTCAATTGCGAAGGCAGTATATATGTCTCATACAACGTAAAATAATTTTTCCAGTAACTTTGCATATACGAGCTATTATTTAGGTCTTACATGGATATAATATGACTGTTAATGTCGGTTGCCATGGCGACAAGTTGCGAAATTTTAAGTTATAAAAGGTAGTATCTTTGAAACGATAAGAGTTAGACTCATTATGTGTGCTATTATTTGAAATAGAATTACAAGGCCTATCAAAATACATAAAAATATACACGGTGTTACTAAAATATTTTTTACATTATTTTTCATGCTAAAAATCGGTTAAGTATATTCATTTGCTCATACTGACAAAATTGAGGTCCCTTGGCTTCCCAAGTTTCGTTTTTCCACTTTCATAAGAACTGAGATATTTAGGGCAGCATTTTTTTTTTCAATGTCAAATTACTCCGACACTAAGTCGTCCATCTATTTTAAACTCACGTAATCCCTTAAATATTCAAGATAAAGAATAAATTACTGCGAAACTTTTCGAGAAACTCGATCGGAAACTTTCCAAAAAAACATTCTGTATATATGTTAAATGTAATTTCACAAAAAAGTCTTTCTACTAAAATCGAAGGGGCTTTTCGTGCATCTTTTCCAATTTGTGAGATATATTGAAAAGTATTTTCAAACTTAGCACATATCAACTTCGCGTTATGTACAAGACAGAGACATTGGACCTTTTTGTTCGACACATAGTAGGAGCCACTATATGTGTGCAAAATTTCAGCCTCCTAGTTTAAAAACTAAATTTTTTGTGAACAAAAATGGCGCATTTCCGCCATATTGAATTTATAAAAAAAATGAAAAAATCGTTTTTGCGAAACACTCTTGTGCACCTGTGTACAACATTTCATGCAAATCGGTCCAATAGGTGGGGAGTGATTCTTGAACATATATCCGTACGTACATACGGATACTGAACACAGCCACTGAAAAATACACTTTTCTATAAAATTTTTGACCAAGAAAAAATTATTTCACATTTTTTTTTGTGGTTACTTGTTCCATATGATCCTCTCTTCGAACTAGGTATATACGGTTTGCAGTGATTTGAATACAAGAAACGTACTGAGGTAAAATAGAAAAAATTCATAAAACATGAATCCGATATCTTCCATACGTATATGGTACTTCGTACGTATATGGTACATAAAAGATACAAATAGAAATACAAATGTAAAATGTCAAATTAAAGTCGCATTAATGGTGGTTAGTAATGTTAGCAATTGCGGTGCAAAATGCGGTGATAATAATAACAAAATTAGTAATACTGGAAGCATGTACATGCGATAAAACCAACCCCAACGAGCGTAAGTAAGAATTATACACTCTAGTGAATAGTGTGGAAAGCAAGTGCTATAACACATAACACCGCATTGTTCATCGATGTCACTGTCCTCGAGTGACGAAAACTAACCCCGATAAGCGCATATTAGAATTATACACTCTAGTGGTATAGGAAATAGGTTGGATTAAATCGTTTACCAAACGCGTGATTTTCTCTACGACTGTCGCTGGTTGTCTGCTGTGTTGCTGCTGTTGACTCTTACTGCTGCAGGCGGCTTTCTTTGAATTCAAAAAGTTTGGAACTAAATTAATTTAATAATTTGACGGTTACTTAGAACAACTAATCTGTCGGTCTGATTTTGATTCGGATATTATAAAATTGGCGAAAGGGGTGGAATCTTTAGCAAGGAGTATGAATGCGGTATGGAAGGGGGAAGAGAGGATGCCGAATGATTGGAAGGAGGGGGAGATAATACCAGTATACAAGAGATGGAATAGAAGAGAGGCAGATAGTTATAGGGGGTGACTATTATGAATGGGTTATATAGACTGTATGCTAGGGTGTTGAATAGTAAATTTCAGAATGAAATGGCTGCGAAGAGAATACTGTCAAATACGCAGGTGTGATTCGTGAGGGGCAAGGATACAACGGATAACATAGTAATGTTAAATTACTTAATAAACAAGGAAGTGAGCGAAGGGAGGAAGTTGTATCTATTGTTGCTGGATCTTAGCGCGGCATTTGACAGGCTGAATAGAGGAAGGTTATGGGGAAGGATGAAGGAGGTGGGAGTCACGGAGAGAATGTATGAGAATGTAAGGCGGTTATATGAGGGAAATAGAGAAAGAGCGAGAGTAGGAATGAATGTAAGAGGGAGAGTAGGAATGAATGTAAGAGCGAGAGTAGGAATGAATGTAACAGCGAGAGTAGGAATGAATGTGTCCTACTCACATATATCATCTACTATATGTGATGACATATGCTTAGCCAAAACACATAATTCTCTCCCGCGCGGTATTCACACATTGCCGTGGGAGCAGTAAGCAATACAGCAAATAGCGACGAGCGAGTACAAAAATCAATCATTATATCGGACGCTGCTGGTATATTTACAAATAAAACAATGAAATCCCTACTCCTATTACGTTAATAATAAACAATAGAGCAACAGTGAAGTGTATGTACATAAACATACGACAGTTCCAGCTTTATGAGTGAGATCGCGAACGAGATGCCCCTCTTCATGATCATACGAGACATAGCGCGTTAAAACAAGCCTTTGCAACAGACAGGCGCACTTTGGTAACAGACAACACGTTGCGTTTAAGATATTACCCTCTGCGAGTAGAATTTCCTAGGACCAGCATCATGCATCAGGCAGATAATGCGTTTAAATTTCGTATCTAGGCTTTCAGATACATATTGCGTAATTTGATTGATTTAGTTATTACAATGAAGGCCCAAGCAACATGCTGTGTGACAAGTTTATTGAGATATATAAATCAGAACGCTCTCTTTGGCTTACAAAAAGCAAAGTATATCATGATCATTCCGAAAGAGCAAATGCAAAATTAGTGACAAAATTATAAGAGTCAAAGCCTGAAATTGTTAAGGATATAGTTTAAAGAAAATTAATATTATTGTTACGTTGAAATTTGTGCACGCAACATGTGAATTGGGGTGAATTCTACAAACTCTGTTAGTTACAAAAAACCCCAACTCTTTTCGGGATCTCTTAATAATATAATTCTAAAACCCTCCTAAATCAAACTTTACTAGAGCTATGCGAGAGGTACTTTTTTGTTAGTCACAGTTTAGAATACTAGCGTAAAGATCAAGATCCGCATTTCATATTAATATTTAGTTCTGGTGCTATAAATTGGACATTGTTCTTACGGGTTTTTAATTATGAAATATTTTGCTTATATGAAACTGTTCCGAAGCTTGAAAGAAGCTATTATATTTCACATACAAATAAAATATATTAATCAACAATAAAAGTATAAAACGACCGATTAGTTTTAATAATCTATTGCATAAAATAATTAATTACTTCTAAGCGATAACTAATCACAGGATCAACAAACGTATAATTTCAATAAAAGTAATATTGGTTCGATCACAATAAACATTAATTCTTATACAGTATAGTTTTCCGCAACCATTAAAATAAATAAATAACTTTCCTAAGAACATAATTGAGGTAAATTATTCAACAAATATTACTTCTCGGTTCATCTCTATGAATATTTAGTTTCACTAGTCGAGACAAAATATAATAATAAATAATGTTTAGTACTCATATTAAAGCTTGATTCTCCATAACACACTGACTAATTGTCTATTAGTTATACTACTGTCAAAACACAAAGAATTACTGATTTTAACTTGTGATTTTTCCAAGTACTCTAGGAGCTAAATCGCTATCAAATAAGGAGCGACTACAAAAAATAAATTGACTTGAAATAATTAAAGACAAAATTAAAATAACACCTTTTCAAAACAGCCCTATATATCCAATTCAGTCATCCCTATATATCCAACTGCTAAAACTAAGAGACGCAACGAAGACTCTTGCAGCCGGCTAGAAAAAGGAAGGGACAATCACTACCCCGGAACTCACAGAAATGGTAATAGTGGTTCTTCCTCTGATTTGTTAATCCCCTATTTCCCTCTCAATTTCAAGTCTCCTATCCCCTCGAAGTTTTTTAGGCACATTAAGTAGCAACAAGCCTGTTCTTTCGATCGCCAGACCGATCCGATTCGAACGACTCCGTAGAGAAACGATGGTACGGCTTTTTGGTTACACCTGGCCGTGACTCAGCTTTTTCTATAGAGAATATATTTCTAACAATTGACACTAACAGAAACCTAAGTGACACTACAGCTGATTTCGCCTTGTCGAACAAATATAACAGGATATGGTCTAATTATGACTCCGTTTTGGGTGCCAGGCGCGTGCAACATCATTCTTTTAAGTAGGCTATGAGGAAATATAACTAAATGAGGCGAAGTTTAATAATTCCATCGCATGAACGATATTTCAATGCAGAATTGATCTATACAAACGGATCAGTTTGATTTTAACATAATATCTGTCTCTCCTCATTCAAGTTATTTATTTAATTATAGTCGTGTTTCAAAACTGAACTTATACTTATTGTAAACGTGATGGTCTTTAGCGTTTTAGTTACGTAGCCGTTTCTATCGCTACAATGTGAGAAGCAGTGAACGAAACGGGAGAAAAAAATATGAAGCATCAATAAGATCTGGAATGTCACCTGACCACTCTTTGTTATTCAAGCCTACTCTTTGTTATTACAAATTGTTTGAGTTCCTCAGAAATCAAGACACTCTTAGAACATTGACTTCAAACATGGACAATGTGGAAGAGACTAAGAGTAACGAGGTAAGAATATCAAAATCTTTATATATTATGTTATATTTATTTTGTATTTTAACTAAAAGTACATATTAGCAATTTCGCATAATTCCAACTTAACAATTATGTATGTTGCATTGTAAAGAATTAATTTTCTGTATGTGTACCGAAATATTGACAATATTTAATGACGTGTTTATTTTGTTCACAAATTGCTCTCACATATTTAGCATCATGAGTAATATTCCCCGTACTTCGACGATTCAGCTCAACCATGTTCGATTCTAAAGTATCGTAGTCTGAAGTAACAATAGTCCCATTTTCAGTTTTTTTCCGGATACAAACAGTGTGGAGATAAATAAGAAGTAGGTTGGTGTTCAATAAAAAAATGGTGTAAGACGTATATGGCCTTAACTACTATTACTATGTTCTCTAGTTCTAAATTAATTTTGTATGGTACACCTGAAATTGTGAAGTGTGTAGCCCGAAACCATCATCCACAATGGAATTAGCTCGAAACAATTGCTAATTAAAACTGCTCCGCAGTTCGTATCTGCCAGCTCTACGACCATTATATTCTTACGATACACAAACGTGTATATGAATCTATCTTCAGAAGTAAGAATAAATTCCTCAGTCTCAGAGCAGCCCAGCAGATCTTAAAAAGCCAATGTTAATTGCAGTGACAGCTACAACTTGCCAATGATGTGGTAAACTTAACCATTTAAAAATTTATACCAATTGAGTAACTTCAATATCGCCGATTCTATCTTCAAATTCCTTTTTGGCCGCCTCGATATCTAACTCCATCGCGTTCAGTGCTTTACCACTATTAGCATGCATATTTGTTGAGAACGATAGTCCAAGGGATTATGACTCCTTTATTAAGCCTTGTGTAAAAACGGCCACAACCGCTTATTCATGTTCGTGAACACAAGTCATAAGAAGGGCAACTAAGTTGTTCATAACCCCGTTAGCCATTTCTGTTACCATACGACCATGCATTGACTCAATACGCAAGAGACCTCGGCCACTTCCATTTGAGACGGGAGGTAAACACGGGATACGGAAGACCTATAATAGAGGCTATAATGGCTATAATAGATGCTTGATCGATCTAGATGCCTTCTAGATCGGTTTTCAGCTTGAATTTTCAGCTTGTCTTACCACCATTTTATGATACCAAAAATATATACTAGTACCGGAGCAGCAAGTATATTTGTGACGACAACTTCATTGGCTGCTCCTAACTCGGAGTGCGAAATTTTATTTATGGTGTTTTTTTGTATTTGCTGGTGAGAATTTCTTTGATGTTGGCTGCATTATATACATGACTTTTACTCATGCCTAAATACAGGTATCTTTCATCAACTTTAAGGTGTAAGAAGGTTAATCCGTAAACAAGCTGAATATCGGCCCTTTCTCTATCCGGTCTTCCTTTTCTGATATGGCCCATTGCGTATTTAACTTGTCCAAATGTTATGCCAATACTTTTAGTGTACCTGGTCATTATTTTTGAGGAGTTTGCTAACTCCTTTTCGCCGGGAATGTAGAGTCTTATGTCATCAATTTATAGCAGATAACTTCCACGAGGATATCCTTTCAGGCAACGTGAAGGTACATATAGACTGGGTTCGTTATATTGCTTTTCTTGTCAGATTTAATGACATACCGAGATGACCATTGCGACATGAGTGTTTGCGTGCAATTCACTAACTTCTCGTGGGCTCTTCGTTAGTTTGGTAATCAAACTATGTGAAGTGTTGTCAAATGACTTCTTATAATCGATCCAGGCCATGGGCATGTTGCGCTTGTATTATATTGCATCCTGAATGATGAAACGATCAATTAAAATATTTGCTTTGCCACCAGCCAAGCTGCTCCTAGATCCACGTTGTTCGTAGATATCTCACCAACGTGTATGACATGTAAATTTTGTTTATATAAGTTGCTAGTAAATATCTTAAAAAACTGTTTAGGCAATTTATGGGAATGTAATTTTTTGGATACAAAGAGATTTTTTTTAAACCGCAGGACTATCCGCCCTGCAGTAAGACACAGTTGCACAGGCTTTTCTCCATTGAGATACAATGTGATTTTTCGGGCCACAAAAGTTTACGTGTAAGCACGTACGTTTTTTCCACCAAATATTTAAATTAGTATCTGGTCCAGGCACAGCACATTTTTTTGTCTTTTAAAGCTTTCCATATCTCCTCAACTGTTATAGACGCACGATTTGTGCATGATTCATAAAGGGAGTTAAACAACGTTATTGCCCGAGTCACTATATGACGTGGTAACGTGTATTCATAGAGACCTCTCCAGAAAACTTCAACCTGTTATGAAGATGATGGACTTCCTAAACGTCCCTGAAATGAACTTCCCTGATCTGTTGTTCCTGAAATAGTGTGTAGGCATTGTAACGGAAAGTGAAGTTATCACTAATGAATTTTATCTCTCGACAGAGTTTTTCTTTTGAGTTGCAAAAGCACACGAAGTTGGTCAATGTGTTTTGTTAAGTATAATATCTTTATTGAGTATCTTTATTGGTGTAAAGATCTGACCTTTTTTATGATCTTTCGATGTTTTGGAGTATCATTTCTCCCACTAGTTATACAATTCACAACACTTCGAAGCCTTGAAATTTCCTGTCGCTCTGCTTTAATTTGTATCTCCGCCTTTTCCTCTAATTAAGCAATTTCTGCAAATTTAGGCCACTTTGACGTTTCCCTTCCGTGAGTAATTCTAAAGTAGCCTTGAATTATGCTTAATAAGTCGGCAGCAGAATGGATACTTTCTTCTAACAGACGGTTAACTCTTGTAATATCTTTTAATTGCTACAGGAATTTAGGCATTCTCTTGCCTGTAAATCCTCAATGTATCCGCGCGCAACGTTATATGCGTAGCCAGTTCTGCGCAAATGTTGTTCAAGACATTTGAATCTTCTTTAATATCTTCCGCAATAACTTAAGTTCTGTTTTTTGAAATAGGCTTTGTACTGTAGAAGATGTTGTTTCGATATATTTGAATTCTTGGAATGCATATCCAGCTAGATTGTATGTATCCTGTTCATATAGCCTCTCTTAGTGGCTTCACTCATTTCATACGCGCGCATTAAATCCCCTCGCAACCTCTCTGTCCACTCCAGGTGCTCGGTCCCGGCGTTGGACTTCGTTCCTCCCTCGTTAAAAGATATGTATTTCGAGTTACAGACGACTGAGGAACTTGTTTTACTTGATGCTCTTTATGTTTTGGAAGTAAGTGTATGGTTTCTTCAACACAGTTAATCCGAAAGAGACCTCTGAAGAAACACGAAGGTATTTTCCAGTTTAGGAGCTAAGAAGGCGCCGACATGAAAATTGCTCACTGTTGTCGTCAGGTGGCTATTGAGGGTATAAAATCATTTTCCTCTCCTTAGCGATTCCGGTACATGGGTACGCTATAGTGGATCAGAAGTTATTAGCTGACAATCATAACCTCGTAGGATGTTCGTAGGATCTTCATTGAACCTAAGAGAACCGTCTTTTGGGTCTTGTGTATAATTCTTTGTGACTTTATTCGGCATTCTATGATAGAACTAATGTTTTTGTTACAACTATCTCAGATGCCATCTAGCACTCCTATCACCACTACTATCAACTTAATTTTAAAGCCCGGATGAATTGCTGCTATTTCATATATGAGATCTTTTTACTTTTCAGCTTTTTCGCCTCATTGGATTTTATGTTTCCTTCAGCCGGACAAGACATTTCGACTACATGAATAGAGTTTGTTTGTTGTTGCTACGCTAAAATTCCTATAGGTATTGCATCGCTCAGTACTCACGACTTTTTGCTGTCGGGTCGACAACGGGTCGGTTTCTTAATTTTTTTATCTGTTTTTGATCTGTGAGTTTCAAATGCGCCAGTTTTCACTGCGATTTTGAATAGAAATCCCGCATCTTCACTCTCTTCATGCTGCAAGACAATGTTGACCAGGTGATCTGTTGCGGTGAGTACACTCTGAGCCATTGAGATTACTGATTTTGTATGTATACATTCTGAATTTGACAAGCCTCTGCCCCCACTCTCTCGACTCATACACAGGTGTCGCATCGATCCGTTAGGAAATAGCGAGCGATGTTTTGTCAAAACTTTTCTAGTTAGTCTGTCAAGCTCTTGAATTTCGAATATTAGCCATTTTACGCTGCCAAAAGTGTAACTAATGATCGGTATGACTAGAGTGTTTGTTGCAGTCACTTTGTTTTTCGATGAGAGTACTGACGACCATATATTTTCCAGTAAGTCGAGGTATCTTTAGCATGTTAGTCTTGTTTTTATCTTTACACGCTATCATGCGTTTTTCTTTGCTCTTTTCCAAGATACATATAGCTTTCTCCTTCTTCAACATGTTTGATAACGCTCTCATCAATTAATTCTACATGTGCATGTACGTTTCTAACTTTTTCGCGCAGCATGTGAAGAACAGAACACTTATTGATGCCAAATTCCATCCCAATTTCTTTCGCGTATTGCCAAACCATGTTTATTGATTTTTTGACTTCAAATTCATTTGATGCATACAATTTTCAATCATCTTTATCAAATAGATATGTAATCCCGTTGTCGTCGCAGTTGGAGGTACGCACATATATCCTTGCAGTACTCGTAAATGTACAGATATTGGTTACAGGGAAATACAAAATAATAAAGGGCTGAGAGAGTCACTCTGATACACACCTCTATTATACTCGACATACTCTGTAGTGATTTTGAAATAATTGTAGATGTCATTATGGCTGTTACGCAGCATATACTATTTGTTGAAAATTCATGTGTTCATTTCTTCAAAACTGCTTATAGACGTATTTGGATTGATTTAAGTTACCTAAAAACTCTAGGTAAGGGTAGATTCCTGCATTTCTGGCATTTCGTGGAGCTTTCGTCAATACCCTCTACTTCGAAAATTGCATCACTACACCGGCTTGCGAGGCTAGCGGTTAACAACTGCGTTACCACCTAGTCTGTTTAAACAATTTGAAGATTTTCAGTATAATGTGCATATGTATCATTTTTAAGCAATTTGAATATCTTAAAC
>WYDF02000044.1:0-14176 GCA_009867245.2 Adranes taylori
AACCTTCCCGGGAGTGTACTCAACAAATTCCTAAAGTTTGATGTCGATCGGATGGATGGTGTAGTCAGGCATAAAGGGCATACAGACATACATTGATTTTTATATATATAGATTGTGAAAATTCTTATTTATGTGCGGCTCTTGGAACGTTTGAATTGGTCAGGATTACGATTGTTAGCAGTCAAAGACAATTTAATTTCTTCGTAGTGACTTATATCACTACAAAGAAGTCCTTTAGTAACACAATTTTAAGTAGCACAAAGTACAAATGTGTGCAAATTAGGATAAATTTGACATGTTCTATAAGTACAGGTTCTTATAGTATGCTTTACCCTGTTGCGTCGTTAATTTTGTGTACACACATAAGTCGTTTGGGTCTAAAGTGACCATTTACGCTTTGCCTTTACTAAGGCCAAGCCGTTTTATCTTTAGAATCCCAAACATGATTTATTTTTGAAAACAGTATATACGCGTTGTAAGTACTTATATCTAGTATGTCATAAAAAACAAATAGTGACCAGCGATTAGATTTTCGTTTGGTTGTGTAACACATAACAGCTTGTTGCATAGTATTCACTCTTCCCTTTGTTTTATTGTAATCGAGGATAATGATAGGCTTCTAGGTTTTCTCGGTGGATACTTCGATGTCGGAATGTAGTGTGCTCAGTAATATTACACATTTGTTTCACTTTTCGGGTAGGTAGGATACTAGTGTAGTATCTGAAGTAAAGGCAAACTTTGAAGTCAATTTTAGTACATGTTTCGACGGCAACAAAGCTGGTGGAATAAAGGATTCATTTCTTCTTACCGTGTCAACTATTGTATGATCGCGTTTGAATAATACTTGGGCAAGCTTATGAGGTAAAAAAATTGTCACACGTTATGTTTTGCCCTTCCAATCCAGCCGATAAATACAAAACTACTCTCATGCTTTGATTCTTCTCTCTTGGAGTATTCTGCTCTTTTCCAGTATATTGTTGAATATTCCACACATATGCTGTATTGGTATCACATAACACCCAAAATTTTATTCCATATCGTGCAGGCTTTGTTGGAATGTATTGCCTAAAAGGGCACCTGCCCCTAAAGCCAACAAGTTGTTCGTCCACTGTGACATTTGTATCAACGTTATAAAGTTTAAGCAACACTTCAACCCATTTGTCTCAAACTTCTCTGATGGCTTCAAACTTATCTCTAATTCTTCGATCGGTACGTGTATCTTTATTGTCCAATTTTATTACACGAGAAATGCGTTTGAAAGTTTACAATGACATTGTTCGAAAAATCTTTCTACCGTTGCTAATGACTCATGACTGACGCTAACTTTCTAATGACTTATTATGCGATTTGAACACCCCTTGCCAAAATCAGTAAACCAAGATATGCGTGAAAGTCATATGTATCTAAATTTTTCCAAACTTCATTGTATAGTCTACCGCTTTCTAAATTGGTATATTTTAGAATTGCACTTTCAATTGATGAGGGAACAAACAGCAGAAAATGCAGACATTTCATCTGTGATTCTTGAATTCGCAAATCTAGTTACACCATGTGTTGCATTTAGAATATTGTGAATTAGATGTTTTCCACGATGTTGGAGAGGTTCAGAGATTCTATTTTCGTATCTTTTGAAAGCATTTTCTCATCAGGAGTTGAGATATGTTGTTCTTCTGCTACATCAATGTCAGGTACAATTCAATTTAGAAGCGATATATTATCTTCGACTTCAGAACACAACTCGTAAATCATTCAACACACTTGCCAATTCAGCTTCTAGTTCGCGGTCCGTTGGAGGACGGTTGCTTCAAAAATTAAACATTTTCGCGACTGTAAATGAAGTACTGAAGCTGAGTAATAAAAAAATGCAAGAGTGCAAGACACATAGTGGCACAGAGAAGAAACAATTTTCAATGGTGGGGGATGTACAAAGAGTCATAGAAAGCGGCGCTATGTATAGCCAGACACGTTAAATAAGTGTATTAGACAAAATTAACCCAAAAGAAGAATGTGTGCAAAATTTTGTAGCAAAAAATATACAAATGATAATTATTTTTTCTGTCAAAATTAATGACATTTCGAGACGTAAAACGAAAGTAAAAATATTAAATAGTAAAAAATATATTGTAAAATGAAATCACGATTGGGTCGAAATAGACCCTAACGACGCAATAGAGTTAAGCATACTAGAATCTAGTAAGCGGAAAATCTATTTTTGTTAAGCCAAATCCGGATAATCTGACTACAACCGGATATCTGACAGGATTGGTTACTTTGAATTTATATGATAAACTGTAAATGGAAATTTCGATTTTGTATAGTACCTTTTTGGAGGAGTCATTATCTTCATCGCTAAGACCCATATCTCGTCCTTGGGCACTCGCCAGACGATTACCTTGGACTAGATTGCCGACAATTACCGATGCGGGGCCAACGTCTGAAACACAGTCGGTTGCTGAAAGACAGAAAGGAAAAACAACATGCTGTAGCGTTCGCGTTGCACTCGAAGCACAAGCTTATTATATACAATGATACATTAGGTTAAGCGAAAGTTAAGTATCATAAATTAGTACGTACAGTTTTTTTTTTTGTTGTTAATAGTTAACAGTTTTTAAACCAATAAAGTATTCGTAAATTGAACTTTCTTATTCTTTTACAGATATGATGTGAGAGTAAAAAAAAATACGCTAATTTTTGTTTGTGTTGCAGACTGAAATTTGAATGTACCTTAAATGTTTAAAATGAATCGTGTAGAGATGCTAGCCCAAAAAGGAAAACTGGCTACGGAAAAAAATCAAATAAAGAAAATAATTTTAAAGTATGCGTAATGAATAATATGTTCTAAGGACAGGGAGTATAGACAGTTAAGCTAAGGGAAAAGTTAGAGACAGTGCAAAGAGGACATTTAGAAAATTATTAGCTTAGTATAATGATTGAAATTAATGTAATCAAATGTATCTTTGAAAATATTTTCCAACTCTGGAATCGTACCCTAGTCCCCCGATTGTCGGTCAGGTGTTCAGACCACTAAACTAAGCTAGGCGAGGATTTCAGAGAACAAACAATTTCTATATGTGTTATACACATGTATAATTAATCTACGATATGTAACTTATAAAGAAATATGTGGTATGTGGCGTCATCAGGAAAGTGTCACCACTAGTCTTGTTTTGTTCTCATTTTTATATTAATCTCAGTTTCAAGCCTTAGTAGGCAAACATGATAAGTAAATGAGATATTCATCATGTTGTTTCATGTCATTTATTTGTCATATTTACCTACTAAGGCGTGAAAACAGAAATTAATACAAAAATAAGAACACAAGAAGACTAGTTAGTGGTGGCACCTGCCCGAAAACGCAAAAACCATGTGTTGCCGGTAATGTTGATAACCACATACTTCTTTATTAGTTGCATATCGTAGATTAATAATACATGTGTATTACACATATAAAAAGTGTTTGTTCTTTGAAATCGTCATTCCGCTTAGTTTTGTGAACTGAACATCTAATGGGAAATTGGGAGGCTCGGGTCCGATTCCCAACTGGCGTAATTTTTTCAAAGACATAAATGATTATATTATTTTCAATCATTATATTAATTATACCGAGTGACCCATACACTCATGAAATATCTCATTTAGTTATTAGCTTAGGTGGGATTAAAAAAATTGGAAGATTTAAAAAATGATATAAGAAGAGGATGAAAAAGCGGTGAAGAGAGTTTGTCGTGCAGCAAATAGAGAAGAAAAACGAGGAAACGGTTACAATGAAAGATTCTATTGAAGTATAGAAAGATAGGATAAAATAGGTAATATTCGTAGTACAGGAAAAAAAATAAAGGATGTAGGGAATTAAAAAAATTGGGTCAGATAGGGAACTTGTAGATACACCAGAAGATGCGAATCTATTAAAGTGCAGAATATCAAATACATCACGGACATCAGATATTTTCGGATCACTAGATTGACTATTTGGTTGTCCAAAATAATAAACTAACTGCCAGATCTGGTGTCAAATGATTTTTACATCCACCGCAAAACCGGTTGACGGAATTAAAAATGAAACAGACTAGTATCAGACGATTAAAACAAAATATTTTTAGATTGGGTTTCATGGATTCAAAATGCAGTGACTCGAGAATTTTTTCAAAAAATTATAAAGAAATTAATTTTTTGTCAATATATTTTATTTCCCGAAAATATTTACACTGTTTACCCTTTTAGTATTGTGGAAAAAGTTTGTTTTGTGCGAAATTTTGAGAAACATCTACCTGGTAAAACAAAGAGTTATTTTTAATAAATAAGCATTAACGCATCGTTTTAAAATAGAACACATTTTGTTAAACTCTTATTGAAGAATACTTTTTTAGTGTCAACTGTACGTTGGTTAATATTGAAAAGGAAAATAGTTGTTTTAGTTGATTTTAAAGCCTTTGGGTACTAACATAATTCTTGCCGGTTCCGATACTGGTTTACGTTCAGATAGTAGACCTACTTTTAAGTGCGTAACAGTCAAAACAGAAATCGATGCCGGCTGAACAGCCGATAAAATAAATTTATCTATTGAAAATGTATTTGTCTGCAAAAAAATACTCACTTAAAATTTAAAATAAATCAAATTGATAGTGTTGGTATTAAAATAAATAGTGTTTCAAAAATTTCCAAATAGAATTCTAATCTTTGTGTATTTTTTGCCCATGTTTTGACAAAAATGTTTAATTTGGTTAAAGATTTTCATTCATTTCCTAATTTCCGAAACTCTAGATTATTCGTACTTTATTCGACTATTTATAGAGCAGTACAGATTATTGAATTATTTCTAGTAATAGGAGAAAACCGTATAGGTACTCGTTTATACATTTTTTAAATCTTTTAAGTTAAGTACTGCCAAAAATCATTTTAGAAAAAGTAATGCCCATAGTTTATGTTTTTTTTTTCAAAGAATTAAGTGATGTCGGACAAGATGTTGATAACATAACAAATTATATTGTATTTTTTAATTAATTTTAGGTGTTTATACCCAAATTCCAATAAAAATAAATACGCTCAAAGGATATTATTAAAATATAATGTATTGTTTTGTCAATTTGTAACGAGAAATTATCTCTAGTATCGCGTCATAATATCTAACATTTACTAATTCTTGAATTTTACGAAGTGTTGGTATGTGAATTTTAGTTGGAATCGGCTTGATCTATGTTTGTACCCTAAGATAGAAAACAGATAAAAGTGATACTGTGTCTGTACTGATTAGTGAGCGCTTTCTAAGCAAATGTGTATAAGTTTAGTGAAAGTGTTTCTTAAAGTTATTTATGTAATAAAGATCATAACGTAGATTATTATGGCACTAGTCGTGTGAGTTATCAGACGGAGCCTTAGTAGAGTCTGATGGAGCTTGACTTCTACCAGAATGATTTGTTGCGATCTAAATTACATATATACTATATTTTATCTGCTAGTACATATAGATCAGTTTGGCTGTTAGAGTTAAAGTAGTTAATTTAATTATTATGAATACAAATACCTAGTCACTATGTTTAGTACCTACTGAAGTGAAGGGGATTCAATCTTACCCCTTCCAAACACTACACACAACACCCAGTCAAAGTGAGAAAAAACCACAACTAGGATTTAACCAATCACCCCATCTACTGTTACATATAATATCTGTTGGTCCCTTATGTTTCACAAATGTATCTGTCCTCACTCAAAATTAATCAAAAATCAGAAACCCTCATCAACACCCCATGAGTAAGAGTAGCAATGTTACACCGTAAAGTCATATTTTATTGTCTAATTCCGAAAGAACAAATGTATGAGGCAATGGAAATTCATAGTTTTGAAAAATTACTAACAGACGTCATCGCGACTAGTGTGAAGCTTTTACATTCAGACGAATATTCAGGACATTAGTTCAGAAAAATGTTCAGATTTCATCCTCTTATTTTCTTACATATGTTGGTGTACATCTTTAAACTACAGTGATTGGAGAAGAAACAGTGCTGCTGAGGTATACATCAAAAACTTCAGAAAACGAAAATGAATCTTAAGGAAAATGTGCTTGAAATGTAAATCTTTCATATAGTTGAAATTACTGCAAGAAGTTCAAAATCGTTGCATCCCAAACGTTATTTTTCAAACTGCAACAATTGCAATAGTTAAAAATATGAATTTAGTAATAAAATTGAATAAATAGGTAATTGGAAGTCATTTTTTAGCACTATAAGGTATTATTAGTAAGTCATTTTGATAATCTAATTAACTTAATGATGCTATTGTAATGTACTAGCAGATAAATAATATTTTTCTTTTATTAAAAACTTGAAACGTTTTTAATATGCATACACTAATCTAATATAAAATATAGGGAAACTATTCAATAAATATATATATAAAAATATAACACCAAAAAATCGTTTCGAATACCATCTAAAACGGTATATAACTACACTATACTTGATACCATCAAAAATAATATTTAGATTTAATACACATATTATCTAAAATACTGTACATAAAATTAAAAACTGTATTTAGTATTTAATTATTGTCAATATTACACCTCAATAAATGAGATATTTCATGAGTGAATGGGTCCCTCGGAATAATTAATATAATCATTTATGTTATTGAAAAAATTACCTTACTCGAGAATCGAACCCAAGCCTCCTGATCACGGATCAGTGTGTTCAGACCACTAAACAATTTCTATATGTGTAATACACATGTAATTTCCATCGAAGAAACACAACTAAATATGATGATACCATCATTTGCATTAATTGTAAAAAGAAATTTCATATAAAATGTGCTAACACAAATGAAAAGTAACTAACAAACATAAAAGAAAAGGACAATATAAATAAGTGGTTCCGTCTTAAATGCAAAAACGAAAGTCAGGTATGAGGTTATGTTATCCCAAAATAGCACCGATTTATTAAATAAAAGTGATGCTTTTAGTGGTTGATGAGGCGGCTCCAGATTTACGAAATTGGTCTGGAGTAAGCCCACATCTTTGACAAAATGTGGACTGTAACTAAGCGAATAAATTAGTAATAATCCTCGAGCCAAATTCAAATAAACAAGCGAAATAATAAACCGTTAATAGTGCAAAACAAAAGAAAAAGGAATGCGACTTATCTTAACGAGACGTGTCTTCATTTACCTTTCTGATATGACTAAGGAAACGGGTGTAGGCTTAAGGAATGTGTTCTTCTCAGCACACCCAGTCGCGAACGACAACGAATTAATTATTAATCTATTAGCGGTCTATCTTACACGAAGCGGTCAATTTTAAGAATTTCAGGGCTATAACAAGATGTTTTTGCTCCCTGACAAACTATTTCGTTCTAACACTGTTAACGGTTTACGACTCTTTGACTGTTTCTCTTTCTTCTTCTACGTCCGCGTTAGCTGACAAAATTGCTAAAGCTTGTCAGAGCGTCGCAAACTATACATACACATTTATACAAGGTTCAACAGAAAAGAAACTAAACTATAAACGATATTTTACAAGGGGTGGATGATAAGTTGAGAATTGATGAATCTATGCAGAAAAAACAGTGGTTTTATAAGAGAATTCATATCAAGTACTAAAAATAATTTCAATTACGGTGTAAACACCCTAAGTAATATAATAACTTTAACACAAGAGGAAATAACACAAGGCAAATTAACAGTCTGATTGTAATTGTATGATGAAATACTTGAAATATGCATTAAAAATTACACTGAAGCCCCAAATAAGGGGAAAGAATCTAAACAAAATATAAACAGTATGATCAAAAGTAGCATAAGAGAACCATATCTAGACAAAAATAGAACCGAAACAATTTGTATCACAGATTCAGAAACAAATGTGCCTCACTCTCACTCTAAAGCTATCAAAACAAGACTCAAAAGACGTCTTATTGACATATCCGAAGACTAAAGTTAGATATAGCAGAAGAACAATTGCAGGCGTTTCTAAATAAGAAATACAATCAAAAGGACTTCTATTGTGAAAAGATCGAAATAAAATATAATAAACCCACATTTGCTTCATTTAAAGTTGGGGCTACGTACACAGAGTTAGAAAAAATGGAAAATCCCGACAACTGGGAGGAGGGTATTTCAAAAAGCCGTTACAATTTTTTTATATATGGACTGCGAAATTGGACCTGGTTGAAAGAAATTAAGAATAGCAATCAAGGCGTAAATCTACCAAAACCGAAAACGCATTGAAAATATTAACGTTAAATATACAATCTATAGTAAACAAGATCTCACATCACTAGTAGAAGAGGTAAACCTTCAAGCAATAAGCATTACAGAACATTGCTTCCAAAACATAACTATACGTTCCATAGTATTAGGGGTTTAAAACTAGCGACAATGTAGGCAAATCAAAAAACATGGAAGAGTTTGCATACATACCAGGAAAAATCTCTTTAAATAGAATTCATTACATACAACTCAGTTGAAATAGACTGTGAAGAAACTGCAATACATATACCAACACACAAACTAATTATAATGGTAATATCTAGAGCAACTACTGGAAATTTTGAGGAATGTCTGGCTAATATTGACTCATCATTAACGAATCTAATGCAAGCATGTGAGCCAGATGTATCTATTACTCTATCAGGAAACAGATTCCAATGTAGATTTGCACTCAAATAGCAGAAATAAAAAGGCACTAATTAACTTGCTAAATACTCATGGGTTTAAACGCACTATATTTGACGCAACAAACGTAAATCAAGCTACATACAAAGATAATATATTTGTAAATACAAATCGATTCTATGAACCAAAAATAATACCGTACTCAATTAGTACTTATGATAACACCGCAAGGCACTTACGATAAATATTGAAAAAGAAACCAAAGTAGAAGAAACCGAACTAAGACGCAACTTAAAAAAAAAAATGAATGTTAAAAAATTTCAACAGCTACTCATTGAGTCTGAGTGGGACAGAATGTATGACTTTCAAGATATAAATTTGAAATATGATTGTTTCCTGAAAGTATATCTAGATAATTTAAAGAAGCTTTTCCTTTACTAGCAAATAAAGAAATATCCTCAATCAATTAAGCCTCCAGAACTAAAGCAAATAATAGAAAACTTACAAATGATGTATATTATGCAAGAAACATTTGGGAATACAGAAAGTGTACAGGTCGTAAATAAATATAAAGCACACTACAACAAGTTGTGTGCAGAAACAGCGAAAGCAAAAATATCAGATAGAATTACAAATGTGGAAAATAAAGGTAGATCATAAATGAAGTTACTCAAAGAAACATAAAGACCATCGCCATTGATTCCTCATATCACACCATTGATTCCTATTTATCGAATAGTGTTTTAACAATATTTACATATTTCTTAGAACGATTACCCCGTTGTTGCTAGTGTAAGAAAACTGCGATGTAATCCTTTCGATCTGAGCAAAATATCCAGTTACATCTTTTCGTCATGATTAGTATAATTCAAAGCTATAGACTTGAAGAGTAAATCAAGTAAACCACTTATTTTTTGATACCGATTTTAATTTGTTTCTCTGTGAAAATAATACGACTTTCACCAATCACTTTCCAAATCACATTTTAATTCCAACGTATTATTTGGTTTATGTTTCTTTCGTTTTTCTTCACTTTTTAAACAACCCTATCAGCATCGTTGGACCTCTCACATTTATCATTTGAGTTGGCATTTACAAGCTCATCTAGAAATAAGCTAGTACCTTGATAAGAATTATATAACTTCAAATTCTCCATTTCTTGAACTATCAGTATGGTCGAGCCGTTTACGTTTACTATTTGATTTTGGATTTACAAGCTCATCTGGGAATAAGCTAATATCTTTATTAGAATTCTAGAACTCCAAATTTGACACCATAAACGTTATATCTTTAATTATAATAGTTGTTCTTAATTAAGCAAGCAATCATCGAAAATCGCAAATCATATATGAGAGACCACAAAGGTAGAAAAAATTCCGATGAACATTTGGGTGGATGGCCATTTCTGATATCTATTCTCCCAATACGGTTATATCTTTACATTCGTATCGAAATTTTCTAAAATCTCCTGAGTATGAGCAGAGACTGTACATACCTTTTGTACAAGATCGAGAGACTTGCAAAACATTCTGATGGTAAATTTATCAAGTCATGTTGATTGATCTCATTGCGAATTTTATCACATTTACTATAATTGTAGATCTCTGTGTGTACGATGGATATTCCTTTTCGGTAATATTATTAACGAACTGCATACTTTGATACATGCTTAGCATGGAATGTGCCATCTTCGCGTATAATGCAATATCCGAGCGATTGTAAAATATAAACACTTTGTCTGATCAATCTTAATACCGGATTGTGAAAAACTTAATGATTGCTACTGCAAGGTAAGTGACAAAATAGTACAAAACTTACAACATCCAACAAATGTGGCCAACAAACCAAAACTCGAAATCAACATGTCCTCAATTTATTTTCATCCTACCGACAAAAATGAAACAAAAATAACTGACCATGTATCACCAAAAGTAGTAAAATTTAAAAGCGACATTTTGCATGCAAGGGGCAAACATTTGAATGCAAGGTATATTTTCTGAAAACATGAAAGTGAGTAAAGTATGCCTAATAGACAAAAAAGGAGACACAAGCTTATGTGAGATTATAGACCAATTTCTATTATTCGCACCTTTGCAAAATATTAGAAAAACTAATTTCAATAAGGATGGATACCTTCCTCTCAAAACATGATATATACTGTAAACAAGAAGTTGGTTTGCAGAAAAACTTGAATACTACTACGGTAATACACTCGCTTATGGACAAGGTGTGCAAAGCTGTCGATAAACACCAAATATGCGTCTCTACAATGTGCGACCTAACAAACGTATGCGATCTCGTACCACATGATGAACTCTTGGAAAAGAGGAAAACTATGGTATTCGAGGAGCTGATAGTTTTCTTACATAAGCTGATAGCCTCTCGACTTAGAGAACCGGAAAAAATAGTAACGAAAACGAAAATCAAAGCCTTCTATGAACAATTAATCGAAGAATACCACAAGGATCAATTCTCGGTCCTTTATTATTTATATTGTTATATAAACGATTTGCCAAATTATGTGAAGTCGCATCTTGTTATGTTTGCGAACGATACATTGACAGTAGCCCATCCAAACAGAAACGAAGTCAACAAACTTATGCACATTGCGATAAAAAATTGGTTTAGTCAAAATGAATTAGTACTGAACAGCCAGAATGGAATACACCATGGATAAACACGTCAGTTACTCGCAGGCAGGGACACAGAAAAAACTGTCTATCAGACGTTATTTGAGATGAGAGCGACCTACGCCATTGAAATTTGGGGCCATACCTCACATCTTAAAGACATATTGCAACTGCAAAAAAAGGCAATACGTGAAATGGAAAGCCATTCTAATTTGACACCATGTAGACCGCTGTTCAAAAATATAAAACATTGATTGCACCAGCCTTATATATATTCAAGGTAACAAATGCAGCCTATGTGCATTGGAGTACCTCCGCAGAGTATACGAAGTGTACAATATTTGTCTGAAACAATGGAAGTTACTCAATAAAACAACTTTCAAGAGAAAACTGAGATACCACCTGCTAAATCACCTAATATATGGATTAGAAGAAATAAGGAACACGTAATCCTGGTCACGATTTGGTCTAGATCAGTAATTACAAAATTAATTTTAGTACGAAGACTAACTCCACTCGAATTAACTTCTGGTATTATTCTATTACGTAATCAACAATCTTGGTTCCTTAGTTAACCCCGATAATTAATTCCGAGTCAAAATTTAAACCCGTCAATAATTAATTTCAGCAAATAATTATAATGAATAAATTATAATTAATCACATTTTTTTACTTCAGTGCCCCGGCTAGCACAGATTTTGCCTTCGAAAGTTTTGATTTTTCGCGATCTACGACTGACTAAATAAACGCTCCGCATGATAATATAATAGTTCATTTCCTCCCACTAAAACTGATTTGCGGCCCATATCTGACCTATTTAATCCCACTTCTATAATTTGTTCGTAATTACCATACTTTCACTAACTATCTCTTACCCTACTCTTGCTAATTACAACGGCCATAATTAATGTTCACTAATTACTTGCGATTTCCGATGCTACACCTGCATGTACCGATGTGTGCTGTGCTAGCTTTCACACACGCATCAATCACTAATCAAATCGATTATTATTGATAAGAACGTACCCTTACACATCGCTAACGCTAACCAGTTAACCAATTGCGAGCTTTCTTCCGCTATCTACAATTTGTATGTCTTGCATCAGTAGACTCATTTGCCGTCGCTTAACTAAAATAGCATTTCTTTCGATTCCCATAGAAACCATATATTTTGCATTTTAATGTAAGTGTCAAGTTATTACTATCTTAGCTAATATTTCTTGTTATGAAGGAAGTTAATTGATACTCTAAGTGTCCTGTAACTTTTAACAAGTTGGCTTTCATTTTGTATGGCCGTGAGAACACTTAGCTCACCAAATCTTTCCGGAACCCACCAACTTGGATCAATTTTGATGACACTTGAATATCAATTTTATAAAACTATGTACAGAAAAACTTGTTTAATGCGACGACAATTTCTAGCATTACAATATGTAACTTAAAAAGAAGTATGTGGTTACCAACATTATCGGCAACACATAGTCTTCACGTCATCAGGGAGTCTTGTTTTTATTTTTATATTAAGTTCTGCTTTGACGCCCTAGTAGACAAACATGAGTGACCCTCGTACACTCGTGAAATATCTCATTTATTTATCATATTTGCCAAGGCGTGAAAACAGAAATTAATATAAAAATAAGAACTAAACAAGATTAGTGGTGACACCTGGCTGTAATGTTGCTAACCACACACGTGTTTATAAGATACATATCGTAGATTAATAATACATATGTACAACACATATAGAAGTTGTTGGTGCTTTGATATCATCTCCCCGCTTAGTTTAGTGGTCTGAACACCTGACCGACAATCGGGAGGCTCGGTTTCGATTCCCGAGTGGGGTAATTTTTTTCAAAGACGCAAATGATTATATTTATTTTAATAGATATATTACACCTCAATAACATTGAGTAGTTTTGTCTAAACTGACATGTAATATATACACTATCTAGTAGGTTCATATATATGGTCGCATACTTTGGCAACTCTGTATAAGTTTTAAGGTATACATGTATTTTCGTTCATCTACACTTAATAATGGTTTTTGGTGCTGTTATGGAGTGAATTGATATCATACTTAAATTGTTCAAGTCATATCTTAAGATCAGGACTTATTTAATGCGTACTGATTAATTGTTAAGCATAACTAAATATTTAAGTTCCATTTTTGTATGTGATTCTTTTGTTATGCTACGTTATAATATCGCGACAATACTTATGAATCTACTAGATTTAAGTGAATTACTTTATAGATGTTTATGCAAGTAATTGATTACGAATATTAATTCCGTAGACATAAAAAATCTCCACTACAAAACAATATGTACAGACTTGAATATAATTTATCTATTTCAAAAATTTAACATGGTTAATAATAAACTTTGCAATAATTGTTTGTTAATCCAGCACCATTGATTTGTTGAAATTCAATTGTAATATTAAATCACTGTTTAATGCATGCATTTTTATCAAACTATTACAAAATATATACACTCTATTTTCTCATGTACATATTGTGCATGAGAACATGTTCTTTGATTCAAAATTTCTGTATGGAGTAGAAATATGGGGAATTTGGTAAAGAAGTTGTACTAATAAAAGCAAGTAATGCGACACATCTGTCAAATAAAACAGAATACCGAATACTTCTGATATTATAGGAAACTATAATGTTGCTATACATATAATAGGAGTGCAATTATTTTATTTGTTAGGGTAAGACAATTAAAAATGAGTATAAATTTTAATTTTAAATAACATTTTGATTGAAAGAAATTTCTTTTTGAAATCTAATGTATAAAATTGTTGTAGACAGGTGACCAAAAATTGTACAATAAATGAAACTAACTTTTCATTACGAATGTTTTCAATATATAAATATCATCAGGTAAAAGCATTACAAAAAAACATCATTAAAAAAGCACGTGTCCTACAAATTC
>WYDF02000065.1:0-14174 GCA_009867245.2 Adranes taylori
TGCCTAAAAAATGCAAATTTAAAAAGAGGCGAATTCATGTTCCGTCGCCGAAAAGATATTCTTCTCCAAAGTTGGCAGGCAAAAAGACCTGTTAGAATGATAACAAGAATCCATTCAGCTAGTATCGTCGAAAGCCATAATGTTGATTGGAATACAAAGACAAAAAACTGATAGGATAGGAAACCGAAATGTGTTATCGACTACAATAAATATATGAAAGGTGTTGACCGCGCTGACCAATATCTGTCATATTATTCGATTGTACGTCGCACATAAAAATGGATAAATAGAACAGTGATGTTCTTGATAAACGGAGCTCTTTTTAACGTTCTTCAAAGTTTAAATCCCAACTCAAAAAAAAGTTATAGAAACTTTTTACACGATGTGGCCAAACAATGGATAAGTAATAATGTTGCTGACAATCCTGAAGATCCAGAACCCAGTACAACTACTTCATGTAGAAAAAATGAGCCTAACTGATTATTGGATGCCAAAAAGCATAAAATTGTTAAAAGAGTTACTGGTGGCATAAAAAAGAAACCTCAAAGACAATGCCGGGTCTGTGCCACTCACAAAAAAAAAGTTTGACGTGTTTTATGTGCCAGTTCTGTAATGTACCCCTTCATAAGGGAGAATGTTTTTTTAAGTATCACACATCTAAAAAATATCAGGATTAGTGCTATTAAATATTTTAAACAAACAATAAGATAAAATTGTTTATGTATAAATGTACATTATAATAAAATGAAATAGTTTGTGTAAATAATTTTGGAACAATATATTATATTATTATAATACTTTACAATAAATTATTGTGATTTTATCAATTTTTATTAAAATGTGTTAATGTATAGATTAGATTTCACACGCGCAATTTTACGCGAATTTTGCCCGCTATGCACATAAGTTTAGTCAATTTGGTTACCCGCTTAAAATGTGTTAATAAACATATAAAAACGCGGCGCCAAAATGTTTGTTTACATTCTTATCTATCAACAATGTAATAGAAATATGTACGAACTATGAGCCCGAAGAGTCCTAATGCAGACTGCCGGTTAATATGTAATTAACAATCTAATTTCGCGCTAATATTAATAACCATAACGTCAAATCTGTCTGTTTGCATACAACACAAAGGCATTGTTATACGAACGATGAGCCCGCAAAGGACTCCTCGGTACAAAGCATTCGCCAATTGGTTTTTCAAATGATAGCTGCCAAACTACGTCATCGCTGAGGCGGAGTCTAGACGGCCTGTGAACTGAACAAATTGAGTACAAAGTACGAACAGTACGAAAAAGTACGCGTGCGACTATTTATTATAGATCCCACAGATGCCTGCGTGAAGAAGAAGATTATGTTTAGAACGAGTTGAGTCAACGTCATGACGTCTCCAGCCCAAAGTTATACTATTAAAAATAAAAAAATCTAATTTCCCACCAAGTGGAAAAGACCTGTCATTCTCCATATTGGATCTCAAACGGAAATTGGTAGCACAAATGATAGTTGTCAATATTCTGTCAAATTAGGTCATTTTTATGAAATATTTTGTACGACGTTCGTATATTTTTTAGGTCATTTATTTTTCTGTACCACACCTCATAGAACCTAGTGACTTAGGAATATAGGAACTTTAAATATAGGAACTTTTGCACTGCCAACACATAAATCTAGTAAAATTTGGGGCGGGATGGAGCCTCCATGCACTTTCGATGTGCCTTTGAACCAGACCACATGCGTTTTTGTTTACATTTGGACCGGCCGTCATCTTGGATTTATGCAATGTTACCGAAACAACCACATAACGCCATCAAACCGCGCATGCCTCCAACACTGAGCCTCCGCCGCAGACGCCTGATGCATCCGTCAAAGGAGCTTCCATTGAGCTGACGTCTCCCGTCTAAAATTATACTAGTAAAAATAAAAAATATTCAAATTTCCCGCCAAACTGTCAACACGAACAACCATATTGGTTTTTCAAATGATAAGTTATTTATTTATCAACGGCCTCCATCTTTATGTACATATGATTTACCAAGGTGAATGAACGACACCACGTGTATATATTATTTAATAATGCACCACCATATTACTACCGAAAACAACTACATAACGCCTTCAGCGCTGAATTTACAACATACAGCAGGAATCTGCCAAATTTAGGTAATCAACAGCACACATTACGTTCGTTGGCGAGCATTCGCTTTAGTATGCAACCCATAGTTTAGATATGTCGTGAGATGTCGTCAGATGTTCGCGTTCGATGTTCGCCAAACTGTGCAGGTTCGTGTCATAGAACCCGCTGTTTTCCTCTACAATGGCAACACTGGAAAAATGGTTCATAATATTATAGATCATACAATCAATATATTTTCCCTTCTCCTACCCTCCCCTTTATCCACTTTTCTCCCCTTAACATCATTTATCCCTACTTATCCTTAGTACCCTACTCATCACTATTATCCCAACTCACCCTTATTACCCTTACTCACCCCTATTATCGGAACTCATCCCTATTATCCCAACTCACCCCCATTATCGGAACTCACCCCTATTATCAAATCTCACCCCTATTATTAAAACACACACAGGCCTTTTATGGGCTGGACTAGCTGGATCCTTTCATTTTTTTCAGAATGGTGATAATGGATCCTTTCTCCACTGTTATGGAAAATACGTATTTTGAAAGTTGAGTTGATGATTTTCTTTAAAATTTCGATCGCATTTGTAGGGAGAAGCTCAATCGCTTGCGCTGGATTGTTCTCTTCTCTGGGGGACTGTCTTACTTTTCAGAATTTTAATTTTGATGCTGAGTTCTTCCGTAGAGATTTCTATGATCGCCGTTTTTTATTTGTTTTTGTTTCTATTTTCTATTTGATTTGCATGGATCTGTTGTTGTTGGTGAACTGATTTCAGAGGAACTTCCTCTATTTCTGTTTTATCCTATATAAATTGGTCTTTTATATAGGATAGAATCGGCGGTTCGTTCGGCTTTTTTCTTTGCAGAATTTTGCTTAGTTTCCATAACTTATCTTCTACACAGGCTTCTCAACTTTTTCGTCCCATGTGTGTTGTTTTTCTTTACTTTCACATCTTGTTTACTTTGACTTGGGTCATTATATATCTTCTTTTGTGCTCTGCCCGACTAGTTTGGTTAAAAAAAATTTAATAATGAATTTTTCTGTCTGATTCTGTCTGTCTTTTGTGAGTTTAATTGCCATCTAGGAAATATTTATTCCGCTCTGCTCTGCTGTACATATTTTCATGGATTTCGCGCAATTTAAGTACTGCGTCTTTTATTTCAATTTATCATTCAATGTTTTCTCATTGGTTCTCAAATTCTTCAAATTGTCGCGCTCATATTTCATCTAGTTGTTTTTACTTTTAGATTGATTATTTGCCATGAAGCCCATTTTCTACTGTGACTACAACTGGAAAAAGGTCGGACAAAGTTTGTAAACAGTACTCGCTGTTATCCTGTTTCTTGTGTTGTTAAAGATGACTAAGTCAATTATTTCGCCTTTTCTTGTATGTAAGTTTAAGTTAACTGCGGAGCCGCTATTTGGGCGTGTTCGTTTTGTATAATGTATAATAAACTCTTTCCGGCTTTATTGTTTCAGCGGCATCCCCATGAGTTATTTTTGGTATTTAAAGTGTGCGCCTATGTAGATCGCTCCAACTTGCAGAATTTTCTTTAATTATCCGATGATTCTGTCAATATTATAATTGTAAAGTTGCTTGAAATAATAGATTTTCTTAGCAAGAACTCCTTGCCTCACCAGCACAGAGTGAGGCAATAGTTTAGTTTAGAATAATTGGAGGTCTTCTATTTTCCGACTTTCCTTTAGTCGGTAAAGTTACCTTTAGTTTGCAATAGAAGACGATGTAGTCGTTTTCTATTGCTTCCGCACCATTTGTTTTTGCGTTTCCTCTGCCTAGCAAGCAATACATTGCTATATACCGACTGTTTGGCTTTCTTTTTCCTATCTACTCAGTAAAAGAAAGCCAAGCAGTATAGTAATAAATCAAAATCCATGTTTCTAATTACAGTGATATTACAATTGCAAGAGCTCAAGAACCTAAGGACATTACCCAACTAGCTGAGGAAATTGGTCTATACAAAAACGAAGTTTCGCAATATGGTAATAAGAAAGCAAAACTATCCCTCAGCATTTTAAAACGATTACAGAATCAACCTAATGGAAGTTACGTTGTTGTTGCAGGGTAATTGTTACAATAATATATTCTAATCTTTCATACACCACGGCAGATTCAACTTTTTACATCCCACTAAAGATAATAGTACTATTGAGATATAACTAGTAGTTTTGCAAAATTCTATATTTGACAGCTTAGAAACAAGTTGAGTAGTTTGTTTACACTGTGTTTAAAAATAGTTTTTTTTTAGATGAAAACAGAGTCTTTACTTCATAAAAAGATTAGGTTTTAGGTAGTGGAAAAGAGATTATCTGGCTACTGGTTTCAACTAACGTATGTTACTCAACATCAGGCTTCTGATATTAATCGATATTTTACAATTCTTGTACAAAGGAGAAACAAAATGTGAAAGAAGATAAAATGAGTATATCTTTACTATAAAAAATAATAATTGTAATAATAAATGCGCAGTGGTCGCCCTCAGAAAAGGAAGATCGTATGTATAGAGGGTGTTCAGCTTGCCGACGGATCAACATTCTCACACCTTAAGTTTGATGAGAGATACCTATATATTGTTATGAGTGAACGTCATATACCTAGTCGCGTATTTAGAAATTTAACCTAGGGGGGGGGGGGCGGTTTTGGTACAAATATAAAAACTGTAAGAGAGTAATTTGATTAATTTTAAAGAAATAATAACTACTTGAAGCAGGAGAGGGGGCGCTAGCCCCCAATGCTCCCACCCATAGGTACACCACTACATATACATGATGCAGCCAACACCACAGAAAGTCTCAGCAGCAAGTACAAAAACACCATAAATAAAATTTGGCGCTCTGTAATCTGACCATCTTATAAAATTTGTGCACGGCCACGAATTAGCGGCAGTGGAATTATTTTTATATAAGGCTGCAAGAAAGGTCTCCGAATCCCTTGGACTATCGTTCTCCACATATGCGGGCCCATGGCAATAAAGCATTGAATGTGATGGAGTGTGATGTGGAGGCTGCCAAAAAGGTAGTTCGATAATCAAAATTGACAATATTTAACAATTCCATCTGGATAAATCTATGGATGGTCTATTTTGCAAAGTCATTGTCGAGTTGGAGCTGTCACCACAATTAACATTTGGCTTTTTAAATATGCTGGCTTGCGATCTGAGGCTGAGGGATTGGCAAGATGGTATGATAAACACGCTTGTGTACCGTAAGACTATAATGGCCGTAGAGGTGGCAGATATTAACTGCCGAGCATACAAATTCAGAGACGCTAATTCATATTCTTTCCGCATGCCCGGTGTACACTAGAACTAAATACATCAAGCGCCAAAACGCAGCCTTAAAAGTGCTATATTTCCCTTTTTGTAGGATTACACCAACACCTCTAGGCGAAGGAAAAAGTACAACAACTTTGGGATTAGTACAAGCACTATGTGCACATAAAAGCAGGAATACATTTGCCTGTTTACGCCAACCATCACAAGGACCCACGTTTGGAATAAAAGGTTAGTCATATTTCAATTGTTTAGTTTTCTTAAGGAATAGAAACGTTTGTCAGGTTTGATATTAATATTATTTACAATTTACAATTTTGTATTTTTTACTATTATATTCATTATCAGCAAAAGCTGTCTGTGGAAATACAATTTACAACAGCAGCTAATTGTCTATCACACCAATATAATATGAACTACCAATTTCAATATTTCCTGACGGGAATATTTGGGTACATCTACAGTTTAACTTTCGTTGCTCCGAATAGGTTTCTCCTTCTGGTTGCTTTGCCACTAAATTATATTTAAATAAACTTATAAAACTAAATGAAACGGCACGCAAAGTATGCAGCAACGGTTTTTTTTTCGCACGAAATTGTCACATTCAATTTGATCAAAACTGCGCTAATTCAGTAATCAACTGTAAAAACAATAACAAAGCTTATATTGTTGAATACGTGAGTTATAAGGTAAGCGTTGATAAAACCTAATCGGTTTCTTAAAAGTAGTATAAAAAAGTAATTTATAAAGAAAAAGTCTCAAAAAAGGATATACCCTTTTAAACCGTAAACACAAACGTTTCCGCCAATTCTATTACCGGAAACGTACAGTAAGACTCTTCTTTTGTAAATAGTAATGTGTTTATAAAATTGGGAAAGAAATACTCAAGTACATAAAATAAATGTGCCTCTTTTGTATTTTATTTTTACTGTCAGTGCAACTTGCAATGCAATACTTTATTGCATATAAAAAATTCCTCGCCATGTACCCATAATTCCTTGTCATTGTTCTACACTAACACGTTCGCTGACAGGTCAGGTTTGCAGTAGTTGGGAATACGTATCATTTTCATATTCTCAGATCGCGTAGACGCGTGATTGGCTTCTGGTAGAACACACCATATGATTTGGTGTTTCATTATTATTTAGTGTTTTTTTGTAAAAGAATTTAAAAACAAATCTTGTTTAACAGGGACCCGCGCAACAAAAAATTACCTTCCAAAAAATCCAGTGTTCTTAACAACTCGGATTCGATAACTAATCTTGTCAAAGACGATAGACGGTTATCTAGCATCGTCGATCTGTATAAATTTTTTATTCATTTTAGAACCGAAAATGATCTTTCGGCTTCACAATTTGCAATTGAAATAGTCAAATATAATCGATACGCAATTTTTGGAAAAACATCTGTACAAAAGGTAGTATTTAATTACACTTTGGCGACTCGTACCTACAGGGTAGTCTAATTACTTTGGAGCCTTGCTAGATCAACGTGGTTCGAAATGAAACGCACAATGTAGATGCTAATAAAAAATCTCCTTAGTACAATTCTTTAGTCTTTACAATTCCAACAATTCTACAATCTTTATATCTTAAATTTAACAATAACAAAGTACGCGTGATATTTCTCTAAATAAATGACAAGTGTATGGTGTACCTATGCATTTGCTTCAGTTCATTGTACCAATTTACTATATACAATGCCAATGCACTTGGCCTAGACGTTTACGTTATAGCGTTAAGCTGTTATAAATTCTTTTACACATAATACATGTCAAATTTATAATTGTATACACATTATTTGCTGACGATGGCTGATGTAGAATATATATTTTTTTAAATTATAATACGATTTGATACTGAATGATGACATGATAATACTAATTATTTTTGATTGCCATATATACGTATTGATGCATACCAAATTTGTTGTTTAATTATTCTGAATATATTTTGATAATAAATGAATTTAATTATATGTTTCTTAAATCTTTGAACCGTAGAAAATTACAGATGTCTTCTTACACCTTCGTACTAGAACCTGTTGAAATATAAGAGTGATTTTCTTTAGTGAAATGGACTACAGTAACAAGAACAACCGTTAAGCGGAAGTATTTTGGAGTATGATTCTCTCATCCTCAAAATTTATATCTGTTTTACGGTTGTGCTTAATAATTTTCTAAACGTTTATGTTTTAGAAAATGAATTAAAAATATCTATATATTTTTGATACTATTCATGGTTAAACAACATCGATCTTACTGCTATTAATTATGCAAGTTAAAACTTTTAGGAGATTTAAGACATCATTCCTTTTCCCGTTTCAATTTGAGAAAAAAACCATCAGGTTGTAATTTAAGCAGTGATATTAATATTATTCGAATTCATAAAACAGCCTTCATAAAACAAGCCTGTACAAGATTTTCAGCTCTTACTTGCAACACATCGCGGCTAATATTAACAGTTTTGTGAGAAAGCCAAACATGTTTGTTATTTGATTATAAGCTCCGTTTCTGTAGTTCAAGTACAAGTTTATCGATGACTGTATAAAACTCCTCAACTCGAAATTTATCAGATTTTTCTAATGTTTTCATTTCCTTCCTATTGTCTGATAGTTTTTTCATTTTTCTTCTTTTATCCGCGTATTCCAGATTGAAGACATAACTATTTTTTTCGATTTCCTTTCTGATATTAAAAACTCATCTCGAAAATTTTTCACAAATTTGATGTCACAAATTTCACAAAATAGTATGTCAACAATTATTATCAAATCTACTTCAACTTCTTGAAGAAACTTGCTAACAATATTAAATCGGTTGAGAACACTATGCCAAACTACAGCCATAAATGCATGTTCAAGCTGTTTAACAAAGATCTAGCATCGTGTCTTTGTATCTAAGTTTTGGTCTTTATATACCGCTATGGAAGACAAAGCTTCATAAATTCCATCAAAAATTTTAATCAAATCTCTAGAAACATTAGCTTTATACGACCATCGGATAACTGATATACTTGCCAGTTTTGAGTTATTTTGATTTTTTAACATATTCCATCTTTGCGTCTAAGCGCTAAAAATGTACAAAGTCGTTACAAAAGATCAAAATAATTTATAGAATGAATGCATTCATCAACGCTACATTCTTAGACTAAATTTAAAGAATGAGCAACAACACAAGGGACATAGAATACCAATTTGTTTTCTTCTTTCAAACATGCTTGCAAATCGGAGTACTTGCGAGACATATTACTGGAATGGCGTTTGCACACGACATACGTTTGCGCACGACAGTCAACTATATTTATATCGTGTTCTTTAAGTAACTGTATATTTCAGTATTTAATGATTTGCCTTTATGGTTGAAATTTGTAGGAAACAAAAGATCGTTCATAAACATGACCATTGATATAATATCGAAATATCACAGACAGTAAATCGGCGTGCGAAATGTCTGGAGTGAAAATTTTGTGTTTAGGTAAAAATCCATTTAAGGCGGTATTGTTGTCAACAGTACTGTTTTTGAGGTGATTTTCAAGATAGAATAAATTTAAAACTGGTTAAAAAATATTTTCAATTATTCGGGAAATAAGTATTCTTAAATGGTACTCGGGTGAGGCCCCCTAATAAGAGAAGCCCGGGGCTGTGGCCCTCTTAGCCCCCTTAATTCGGCCCTGAATATACATATTATATAAAAATGTCCGTTATTATAACAATTTTAACTACCTGCAAACTTTCTATATAGGTGGAGCTGCCGGCGGAGGTTACTCCCAAGTTATTCCAATGGAAGACTTCAATCTACACCTCACAGGTGATATTCATGCTGTTACAGCTGCAAATAATCTAATTGCAGCGCAAATGGACGCAAGAATATTCCATGAAGAGACACAAACTGATCAAGCTTTATACGATCGTTTAGTACCAACTATCAAGGGAACGAGAACGTTTTCTAATATCCAAATGCGAAGACTCCAACGACTGGGAATCAATAAAACTGATCCAGATAGCTTAAGTTCAGAGGAAAGAGTTAAATTTGCTAGGTTGAATGTAGATACAAAAAATATTGTATGGAATCGGGGTGAGTTGCCTATTTATTTCTACTTATTTTATTTGTGTTTTTTAAATAATAAAGTAAGTATTTTTAGCTTATGGAAACACAAATTTCTCATGAGAAAAATATTACCGTTTTTCTAAATTGTTATAACGAGAAATCTATTAAAAATACTTCGATTGAAGAATCTAGACCAGGGATGTACACAATTTTCTTTAAAATAATAGCAAACGCGAGCTGTCTAAATTTAATAGTTGTACAGATATAGTCTCTAATATTTTAAATTTTCTCTATTGGTTACCATGTTCACTCTGGTTAAACATATATAGCCTTATAGCTGAACAAACATATGAGATCATTTATAGAGTCAAATATGTTACATTTTATGGTATCTATAAGATGGTTTATACATACATATATATTACATAAAGTTATGGTTTATTTATTTAAGGTTAATCATATTACCTAATAACAAGGCAATTTAATGCTTAATTAGATCATGATTTAATTAATAATAGTTGATTAGGATATAGTTCAATAGTTGATTAGGATAACAGCCGATTAGGATAAAACCCACAATTAAGCTGGAGGCGAAGGTAAAACGTAATATGTTTAAACTTTTATATATTAGCTAATTTCTAATTATATTACTGATGCTGCCCTATTGCTAAATACTAAATGGCCAATAAAAATGGATGAGAAAATAACTAAGTCTTTTAGGTGTAAAAAATTATGTAATTAGACAAACTTTGGATCATTATAAGGGTTTGTATATTTAAGCTAAGCGACTGTGGAAAATTTACAAAATTTAGTCAATATCTAGAAACGTTAAAACTGGACCCTTAATCGACATATAATGGCTCCTTAATTAATTGTTCGACACTAGTTCAGCATATTATAAAATCAGTTAAAAGAGAGTATATAGTTATCAAAATATGTAAAATTGTACAGTGTGTTTCCAAAAGATTCAAATAAATATTTATGGTTCAAATTCGCTCAGTATATTTAACCAGGGATGATTCTTTCTGATGTACATGATCCCTACATTTTATTTCTTCATCTTTAGTAAAACTTCGTATACGAGACGAGATCTTTCATGTACTGGAAGTCAAAAGATTTATTATAGACTGTATAATGAAAAAGTACTATTTAATTGCATAATGCACTGCACAATGGAAAGGTTCTAATTAAGTAATGAAACAATAACGGCAGGATAAGTACAACAGGAAACATAAGTACATAATGGAAGGATAACTTTATTATGGAACGGTACTATTTACTGCATTATATAATTTTGCCCATGTCAACTTTGTAACTCGCCCATTAAATATAATTAGATCAATTATTTAGGGTAATAATCGATTAGCATAGAACAGAATGGTTTGAAGGAAATGTTACTGCAGTAATGGCAAACAGACCTGTTTCTAAAATATTAAATATAAAGGCGACAAAAGTACTCTATTGCCACATGGCTACAGCTGTTCGTTTCTATACTCATCGATTGTTACGTAAATAATTATTGACCTAATGGAATATAATTGATAGTACATTGTAAGAGTCTTTACTTTCAGTATATGAATGAAAAGGTGGCTGTCTCGTGACCAACGTATATTGCCAAACTGGTGAGGATTACTATATTTTGATAACTGTATAAATCTGTTTTAACAGCGATTCTTGTTTCTAGTATAATATATGTTACTCATACTACGCATGCTGACATATTGTACATGTTTATAGAATTATAATTCTTATTTCTATTATCTTAGTCGTGGATTTGAACGATAGATACTTACGCAAAATCACAGTTGGTCAATCACCTACAGAAAAAGGCCTCACTCGTGAAACTTGTTTCAAAATATCGGTGTCTAGTGAAATTATGGCTGTTCTTGCTCTTGCTAATGATTTAAATGATTTCAAACAACGCTTATCTAAAATGGTAGTAGCTTTTGATAAATTTGGTAAACCGATTACTGCTGATGATTTAGGAGTTACTGGAGCATTAATGGTAAGTTTAAAATTATAAAGTTGCACTTGGGTTTAAAATACTTAAATAAATCGAATTTGTTCGTTTGATCCAGTATCTTGTTGTAAACGCTTACTTTTTATCTTTCATATACCATATAGGTATGTAATACCTATAGGTATATGAAAGATATTGGATTCATGTTTTGACATATTTATCTATTTCACCTTAGTACGTCTCTTGTATTGAAATTACTGCATTCCGATAATATGCAATTCAAAGGGGAGTGGTAAAATGTTTTTTCTAAAAAAGTTTTTCTTGCTCAAAAAGTTAAAACTTCCAGTACATGAAAGATAAGGTGGACTTTCCGCCCACGATTGGTTTTGAGTATAAGATGTTAATAATTGACTTAATGATTGTTGATTGTTTTTGATCGATAACAAGGTTCCAATTAATGTTGTAATAAAGAGTATTCCTTTATTCTTATATATATTTATACACTACCGGTTTCGGATTTAGGCCATCATCAGGTGAAATGTATTTGAGTTATGTAATATTGCACGTTTTTTGCATATTGCATGTTTTATCTCAATTACATAACTGAATTACATTTCACCTCATGATGGTCAAAAGTCGAAACCGGCTGTGAATAAATAAGTGTAAAAACAAGGAAGTACTCTTTATTACAACATTAAATAAAATTAATCATTTAAAAATGTGTCTAGTGTAACAAATCGTGATTTAACCAAGATGACAAGTTGCGAATGACAAGTAAAGTCACTCAAAGCTGTTGTTTTTGTCACGTTATTGTTATTGTCACGAAATGCAATATATTTATAAATTTATGTGCAATTAATAAATTATTAAATTAAACATTAGATTTAGTCTTCTACGTGGGCTGTAGAGGGAGCTACCATACGTTCATGACAGCTCAATAAAATAGCTTTTCACTTTTTGCCTCGGCTATTTAACGCATATATTTCATTAATTTAGTTTACCATGCTAGTACAGATTACTCTTTAAAACATTATAGAATTTAATTGAAACATGAAATTATATTTTACAAACTGAATGTTTTTTTCGATCTACAGGTTCTCCTGAAAGATACAATAGAACCAACTTTGATGCAAAGTATAGAGGGTACTCCGGTTTTAGTACATGCCGGCCCCTTTGCTAACATCGCACACGGCTGTTCGTCTGTTTTGGCCGATAAGATTGGTTTAAAACTCGTTGGTGAAAATGGCTTTGTTGTTACGGAAGCTGGATTTGGTTCGGATATTGGTACGTATGTTCAGAGCAAGCAAATAGTTTAAAATACATTTATATTTATTGACGGGATAATTTCCTTGTCCGTAGGTAATAGGAAAACAATTAATATTGTACAAAACGATTTCCTTCATAAATACAATGTGGGAAAAATTTTCTTCAGTTAAAATATACGTATACTGCAAATACATATACATTCTGCTATCTACCCCATTATATATACTGCAAAATATATATACTGCTATTTGGCTTGCAATCGCAAAAATATGCAAGAATAACCGGAACATGACTAACCACCGATTGTAAACCGGTAAAGTTAAAAATTGAAAACAATTTTTGTACTGAATTTTAGAAATAACCACAAAAATTTATATAACTTCATGAAGGAGATGAGATTGGATTTTGGTTATGTCATGTAGGTAGTATAGCAATTTGCAACGTTTACTTTTTAATTTACTACTCACTGCTTACACCTTGATTTGAAACCAAATTTGCCGGGCCTGAGACAAAACTGAAGTTGGGGACCACGCTCTATATATTATCATGATATTTATATTATCATCAGTCTCTATCGGTCTTCTGGAGGACAAAGAAGCGATCATGGCTTCGCGCCACCAACTTTGTTCTAAAAATCATGTAAAGTCCATCCATCTATAGGTCTTCGTCTCAACCTTACAATATCTTCTAGACCCCATTTTCTTATGACCTTGGACTACCGTTCATTTCCGCAACGACATATAATTTGGCCATTACAATTTTAAGAAATGAATTCTTTCGATAACATCTAGTAATTTTGTAGTGATTCATATCTACGCCGGTTTCTCCCTATAATTTCGAGCATATATCACTTCGCGCTTCACAAATCACTTTATAAGTAATAGTTACAAAGTGCATGATTAATGTAGCATAACATAAATCGTAAAATGTTACATAAATTTATAAACGTATTATAAATTGTACGATAAATATATGAATACAAAAATATTTTATATTCATACGTCAACCTAATTTACAAGTATAATGGAACTGTTATTGTATTAGGTGACTTTAATATCAAATTTTGGTCAAATGATAAATGTGATACTGATTTTAGTGACTTATTGCATTCTTTTGGGTTTGAAATTAAAATTAAGGAACCGACAAGGTTGCAAAATCGTATCGATAATATATTTATTAACTCGTTCAATTCTAGTCAGCATCAGTGCTATGTGATTGATCCCGTGATTTCATAAAGCTCAATGTTGTAATATTATTTTAAGTACTCCTTATTATAGTAATAAATGTGTTATGTATAGACCCATAACAATATCAGGTTTATGTAACATGTACTTATGTTTGGAGCAAGTAAACTGGAATTTTGTTGATGCAAAATATTGTCAATCAGAAAACAGTTTTCAGATTTTCTTTGATCTGTTCTTGTATGCTTTTTACTCATCATTTCCTGAAGTTAAAATTAAATCAAATTCTAC
>WYDF02000076.1:0-14172 GCA_009867245.2 Adranes taylori
CCCTCACCTTTTACGTGTATAAAATATTTTGCATGTTATTGAAAATTGTATACAGGGTGAACCAAAACGCGTAGTAGAGTTTTTTCAATTTCTTTAAATGGAACACCTGTATTTTATGTAATCGTTGGATGAAAATATTTTTAGTTCGTGTAGCTTAAAGTCCTAGACACTTCTGCTTTGGAAATTTTTCTCCATATAATTTGATAAAGTAGCAATTGGACTTGGACACACTATTGGGACACCCGGTATATTGTAGTAAATACTTTAAAACTTGTAGTTCTACTGTAAAAACACTCATTTTCTTGAGCTTTCGATTCCCAGCGAAATTCTAACGCGAATACAATATTACTTAATTTTTTGATGAACAACTCTTGACATTTGGTAAGTAGAGCCGCGAGCCCTGATGGTTCTGTTTTTTAACTTTTGATAATTGATTCCAATGTATATTGGTGTGCTGAACCCGAAAATCACCTTAGTTTCTTCCCATCACGCCAGAATTTTTTGCAAATCGCAATTTGCCAAATGTAGAATATGTCGAAAAATATCACAAATATGACGTCTCTTTGGACCAGCCATGCTCTGTTTCAGGCTTTTTTCGTGCATGTGCTCTACTGGGATCATCTTGGTGCAACGCCCAGCAATAGTCCGCCATCATTGTACTATTCCATCTTCCTTGGTAACGCTTTTCCATTTCTTTCATGTCCTGATGGAATCTCTCACCTACCTCTTCACTAACAGCACCCAGATTCTCAGGAAAGTAGTTCAAATGTGAATGTACGAAATGAACCTTCAAACTCATAGAACAGCCAAAATTTTGGTACTTCTGCAGAATAGTCTCAATGATAGATTTGAAATTCGGATCCTTCTTGTTGTCCAGAAACTTGGTTACTACATCTTTAAAGGCGACCCAGTCTTCTTTTTCAACAACTTCCATTTCTTTTCCAAAATTTCCATCTTTGCAAAGTTTTCTAATCTCCGGACTCGTAAAGACACCCTCTTTTAGTTTAGCGGTTGACAAGGCTGGAAATTTGTTACAAATGCTTTCACAAATTGCTTCATCGAACCAATTTAATATGTAGAGGTGGAAGGAGAACTTTTGTCGCCTCGATGAGAGGTTTTTGTAGCATATTTTTTTATTACATCTTCCAATGAAGCTCGTTGTGGCCAATCTTTCTGTTTCCAATGATTTTCCCTGTGTCTGCTATCCCACTCACATCAAAAACAAGAAATCTTTGTGTACCCACCTTGCTGTCCAAGGATCATCGATATTACTTTGAGGTTACCACACATGATCCACTTACGATCGTCGTACTTAATTTTCTGGAGAACAAATTTAAATTGCTATACCTTTCTTGTAAGTGTACAGAATGCCCTATGGTATTGACGCATACTTGTTTCCGTTGTGAAGCAGGACAACTTTAAGGGTTCGTTTCGACGAATCGATGAATAGTCTTCAATCAGTGCTTTCGCACGGAATGTTGAATGTCTTAAACACTCCACACATATCATTGCAGAGTACGAACTCGCATTCGTCCGAACAGTAAGGAATAAAATCTTTTTCTCTGTACCTGAACCAGGAAAATGAAACGCCAACTGCGAGGAAATTCTTATCCTTAAGCCGTGAAGCAAGCAAGTCTGAAACCTCTTTGGTCAGATGTAAGTCGCGAATCAAATCGTTCAGTTCAGTTTGTGTTAATGGTTGTGGAGCGGAATTGCCAGGTTCGTACACCACTTCGTTATGTTCGGTTTCATCACTTGATTCAATTTCTGAAGCATCTACTTCAGGTAAATGTTCTGGTTGCATGGGCACTAGTACATCTGGACCATGAGGGACGGGACGTAAAGCCGATGGCAGATTTCGATAGACAATATTCTTTTTATTCTTTGGAACCGTGAACACAGGTTGAACAAAAGTAACAATCATCACTATGATTTTGTGGTTCTCGACAGACCATCGCACTGCCAAATCTGAAACAATGTTCTTCACCCTTTGACCAGCATTGCAGTCCTTCAACGCACGTATAGCAAACATAGTGGGATGCCCAAGTTTTGTCTTGATCTCCTACTTTTGTACCGAATTACGCGAGATACACTTGCCGCACGAACGATGTTATATGTCTTTTCTGTCTTAATACAATTAACTCACCACAAATGTAACAAAAAAAATCTGCAGACTTTTTACAGCCTCTTACCAACGATTGCGTCAACATTGACAGCCAACTGAGATGTACAACACATTTAATAACGAAAGTGCTGCCATCAGCAGGTTTATGATGTCAACGATTCGTTTTCGTCGTAAACCGACAGATGGCAGAATTTCCTATCTATTTGAATCTGTCAATACGTATTATATTTGTAATTTTTTTTCGATATATAACACATTTTGACAAATTGCAATTTGCAAAAAAAATCTGAAGTGAAGGAAAGAAACTAAGGTAATTTTTGGATTCAGCGCTCAGACATACTTAGGAATCCATCATCAAAACTTGAAAAACATGATACAACCGAAAAAATGCAGACCTGTGTAATTTATCGGTTCGTGCCAAAGTGCCATGACATAGGTACAAAGCATTTCCATGGCGCAATAATTGATTTCTTTTAAAAATTTATAATTTTTCAACATTTGGGATAAGTCAGCATCATTATTCGTCAGATAAATACCAATTTGGTCGAAAAACTCATATTTGCTTTAGATTTTTATAAAACACAATTTCATGGTATCATTTTTTTAAGAAAATCGGTTCTACTCTACTTTTACATTTATCTCCGAGAAATTATCGTTTAACTTTTGAACAAATATTTTAATTTATACTAACTGATGACTTGTGCGCTATCACTCAAGGGTTAAAAACTTGTTTCGAACAAACTAAAAGGGATAAATTAGAGGATAAACTTTATCATTAACGTCATATTTAAAGTAACGAAATAAATTTTAATCGCCAATTATATTTTGATCGCATTAAGCTTAGTTGAATAAATCCTTTTGTCATTCCATCCAGTATGGCTATCAATTTAGTTAGTATGCGTTTAATTTTTATTCAACGGAAAATGATTGTCATCAAATGGAAGAGTTTTTACTCTGTTATTACAACGTATACTACAATTGTTGAGATTGTGACTACAGTTTCAACCCTTTCGGGCCATCTTCAGACATACAGACTTAAGTCATAGGGTTTCTATTGTTCGGGTGTTTTAGGTGAGCATATTGGGGCTACTAAAAATTGGGCTTAGTGCTGTTAGTTGTTAAAGTACAAGGGAACAGAGTCAATTAGTACATAAACGGAAGGAACAACACGATAACGACGGGACAACGATTACGAGGGATTGGGTTTTGGTGGTGTCAAAAACTATCCGGATGAGAGTTATCGATCAAACAAACGGGAGCAACGAACAGATAGACGGGAGTAACAACAAGGCAACGACTACGATGGACTGGGGCTACGATGGACTGGATTTATTAGAGTCAACGACCAAACGGGAGGAAGTCAATTACCAGATAGGTGAGGGAGTAGTTGACTCCCTCCCGTTTGGTCGTTGACACTAATAAGTCCAGTTCCTCATATCCCCAATCCCTCACACTCATTGTGGTTATCGTTCTCGTTGTTGTTTTCGTTATTGTTGTTATAATTGTCGTTATTGTTGGAGTTATAGTTAATGTCATCTCGTCACTATAATTTTCGTGTCATTGCTCCCACCTATCTAGTAGTTGACTCCCCCCGTTTGGTCGTTGATACTAGTACGTCCAGTCCCTCGTAGCCCCAATCCCTCGTTGTCGTTGTCTTGTTGTTGCTCCCGTCTATCTGTTCGTTGCTCTCTCTATTTGATTGTTGCTCCCGTTTAGTTGGTCGATAACCCTCTCCCGGATAGTTTTTGACACCACCAAATCCAATCCCTCGTAATCGTTATCTCGTCGTTATCGTGTTGTCCCTTCCGTTTATCTAGTCCCGTATCTAGTCTTGTACTTTAATAATACCACTAAGTCTTAGTACCCCAATATGGTCACCTAAAAGAGCCCAAAAATGGAACCCTTATGGATTAAGTCTGTATGTCTGATGATGGCCCGAAATTGTTGAAACTATAGTCACAATCTTAACAATTGTACTGAACGTGGTAATAATGCAGTAAAAATACTTGACTCAGTCAAATTATTGAAAATGATTGTCTGATGTTATAGCTGTATTCCCTTTTATTATTCCTTTCTTGTACGAAAAATATTAGAGATTTGAATTGGAATGTTTTTTGATTTTTATGAAGCTGAAATTATATCTTGTATAAACTAGGTTCTCTGTATATTCGTTTAGAATTCAAACTTTTCTGGTTGATCATCATGATGAATGTTATAATACCCGGAGTGTTCTTTTTTTATGGGATCTGGTGACTTTCTATGTACAGCAATTATTGGCCTAATTCGCAATATTATTATTCAACATCCATTGTACAACCAATTAATTCTACGACGACTTAGCTAGCGATTTCAACTTTAGGTTGAGCTCTAGAAAAGTGACCCCCACCGAATAGGGGATATTTTACGCCATTAATATTTTATGTCTAAGAGAGTGACGACTAATTGCAATTTATTGTAGTTACAATACTACTAATTAAAACAAAATAAGCTTTCCAAAATGGGCATTTCTTAACTAAACGCAATGTATAGATTTCACACAGGTTTGGGCTTTGTTTTGTTCGCTCTAAAAAATTCATATGCTTGCAACGTAGTTTTAGGTTTTGTGTTGTCTTAAGAGAAGAAACCTAGAATGAGTATGAATGTATGTTTATGTACAATGTAATAAAACAACTGTGGAAATTCAGTGGAAATTTTAGATAGGCGGCTTACAAAGCACTGATTAAGAGTTTTTTTTTTGTTTCTTTCTACTTCTTCTACGTAGTTGGAATACGCAGTTTTCATACAAAAAACACGAAATGAGATTTCCAGAACAGGATCAGAGTTCCAAAATAGGAATTGTTGAATCTGTAAAAGTTCTTGTTTCAGATTAGTAAAATAATATAGTTTCTACCTGTAAAAGTGACCATATGAGCATTAATGATGCATAACGTCCGACACTGCTATTTACTGTAACTACTCTAGAAGTTGTTAATAAAGGCCATGACCTTGTTATTATTGGAATCCCACTTGTAGTGCTTTTCTGGGCGCGGTTTGATATGCTCTCCTTACTGTAATAGTTTCACTCTTTGAGTTCTCTCAAACACAGAAACAGGTTTTCTTTTAACAGGCCCGTACTGAATATGACAGAACTGAACTTATAATTGTACTGTACAACCTGTCTTTGTTTATTCCACTGCACCTCGAACTTATTCTACACAAGACTTTCAGTTTCACTTTTGGTCCTTTGCTTTTGCTGGATACATCTTGGTCCATTCCTTCGACAATTATTTTAGCATTCCCTGGCCCCATTACGGAATCTTCGGGCGCCTTAAGTATCTTTGATTGTCGTTTTTTAGCGCTATGCTTAATTTCCCTTGGTTCATTTAATCCTCTACTTTATGCAAGAGTTAAATTAATGTAATCAGGTTATCGCCCAAGAATACATGGGTTACGATAGCTTGTCACACCGGACTATATATAGCCACGTACAATAATAGGAGGTTATCATCGAATGAAAAACTGCTCGAAATGGAATTGGAACTGGTATAAATCAAATGGGACATTGTCGGGTTAAGCGAAGTCAGTCGGCGTGGAGAAGAATGCTTGAAACTTAAATCAGGAAACACTTTGTACTACCAAGGTAGTGATAGCCAACCGTCAATGCATGGTGTAGGACTGTTCATCAGCAAACGTTGGTCGAACCAAATAACTCACGTGAATAGCATCTCCGACCGACAGTCATTTACGTGCGCCTGAAGATAAATGCTATGTACAGTCTGAAAGTCATCCAAGCATACACACCCACCACAACTCATGGCGACGACGAAATCGAAACCTTCTACGAGGATGCCAAAGCCATTGAAGAAAATCGAGCACAATATCAGTTATTCGTCGGCAATTTCAATGCCAAATTGGGAAAAAGAGGAGATGTTGCAGGAACATCAATTGGAACGTTTGGTTACGATCAAAGAAACGAGCGAGGAGATACTTTGTTAAATTTTCTCTGGTAAGCTTCAAAGGAATGGACTTGGGCCAGTGCAAACGGCAGAATAACGAACGAGAGCGATTTCATCATATCGAACCGCTAGTCGATCTTCAAAAATGCCACTGTGCTTAATAGATTCACAACGGGCGTGCGAACCAAAGTCGTCTTGGACACAAGAACAGAAAGAGGGAGAATGGTCAGGAAGAAAGTCGTTCTGGACATCGATCGCCTGAAAGAATCAAGTGCTGAATTCAAAGAAAAGATGCACAAAGAACTGATCGGAGTCGATACACAAACTACTGCAATTGATGGACTCAGCACGAAAATAGTAGACACAGTGAAATGTTTCCTGGAAACCAGATGCCGATCTACACGCATTACAGAGTCTAAACTCAGCAAAAAATCCTAGACTTGATAGCGGATAGGATGAAAATGGTGAAAGGCGGTAAGCGAGACACTGTGGAATACCGAGCCATAACGAAAGCCATCAACAAGAAAATGAAGACTGATCTGCGACAGTACAATGTAAAACTGGTCACAAATGTTATCGAAGCCAACGGGAACATGAAGGCCCTGCGGGCAAAGCAGATGAACGGGAAACGACAAATTTTTAAATTGATAGATAAGACCGGATGATACAGACAGATCAGAGCAAGATATTCGGCCCGTCGGTTCGGTTCGGCCCACGTCGGTCCGGCCTAAACCACCTACAGAAACAACGCAAATAATACCGGTGAAAATGAACGTCGGATCCGAAGAATCGATCGACGAAGTACAGGGTTCGTTAGACGCAATGAAAAACAAGAAATCTCCAGGTGACGATGACATTCCAATCGAAGTCATCAAAGAAGGTAGACCCGTACTGCTCGAAATGGTAATTGTTCTGTTCAGCTAAGTGTCTAGAAAAAGAGAAAGTGTTGGGAAAACGCAGTTATCACTGCTGCACAAGAAGGGAGACATTACGAAACTAGAAAATTACAGGCCCATCAGTTTGCTCTCGCACTTGTAGAAGCTGTTTATGAAGGTGATAACGAAAAGGATCACGAAGAAGCTATACTTTTATCAGCCGACGGAATAAGCTGGACTTCGATCTGGTTTCAGCACAAATGACCATTTGCAGGTGATGAGGAGTCTAATCGAGAGAAGAGTATAAAATTGACATTACACTGTGCTTCATAGACTTTTGATTCGGTCGAGTTATTGTCAATTATAGACTCCTTGGACGTATGTTGGATCGATTCGAGATATACGCGTATGATTAAATATATCTACGAGCATGCAACGTCATGTGTGACACTTCACGAATTGGAAGAGGAGTCCGTCAAGGCGATACCATTTTAATCAAATGGCCGAAATCAGAAGAAAAATCGGACTCGGATGGGCAGCGTTCGGCAAATTGCGGTATACATTCAAGAGCAACATGAATAACCGTCTGAAAAGGAAGATGTTCGGCATGTGCGTGCTGCCAGTGCTGTCATACGGAGCCGAAACTCTCACGATAACAAAGACATCAGCGAACAAGTTAAGAGTGGCACAAAGAGCCATGGATAGGGCAATGCTAGGAATCTCACTTCGAGACAAAATGACAAATGAGTGGATCCGACAGAAAACGAAAGTCACCGATATCATGGAACGAATAGCGTCGCTAAAATGAAATTGGGTAAATCATATTGCCAAAATTACCGACGATCGATGGACCAAAACCATTATGTAATGGCGGCCGCCAAAGACACGACCAATGGGACGTCCACCGGAAAGATGGACTAACGATCTGAAAAGAACGGCAGGCACCACATGGCAGCAGGAGGCAAAGGACCGGGAGAAATGGCGATAAATGGGGGAGGCCTACATCCAACACTGGAAAGCATAAAAGCTGAAGAAGAAAAAGAAGAAGGCCAATTGCCACTGATGACATTCCATCTGGAAGTTTCATATATAAAAGGTTATTGCACATAATGTTTCACCAAATTTTAGTTTTATTTCCAGCCTGTCTATTGAATTTAATAAATGAATGGAATAAAACTGTTTCTTCAGGCGACCGTTTTGCCATTAACATAAGATTCCGTTGAATTCTAGTGTTGAAGCATACGTGTTGAGAAAAGTTAACTTATAAACTCTTAAGTTTTCTTTCTTGGTCCTTTACGATAGGTGGATTCTCTTTCGATTTGAATTTCTCATAAACCGGACGGCATGGGGGTTTTCTCTTGTTTCAATAAAATTTTTCCATCATTGTCGCAATTTCCAGGTTTTCTTAAATTATGTGGGGCTTTCTTTTCTCGGGGTACTTCTTTCAACGCCAACTAACTATTTTTATTTTATATTGATATTTTCCTCTGATATTTTAAACTCTCCTTACTAAGTACTGATTTTTTTAATTTTCACTTAATGATGTTCAGTATTAACTTAACATGTTGTATTATGCAGAGAGAATTTGGAACAACTGGAAAATAATAATAACACTAATTAGAAGGAACTGACGCTTCGCTGAAACATTTAATTAGTTTTGCACCAGTATCGTTTTCTTACTTATTGAGGTTTCTGACACACAGGCATATATATGTATTCGCCTCGCTAATTTATTTTCCAACCTTCCATCCACATCCAGCAAAAAACAACTGTTACAACAAAAAAAGTTTAAGCGCGGAAGTTTTCGGATGAGCTTCCTAGTTTTTTTTTTGGGTTAGCACTAACAAATTTTTGGTTCAGATATTGAATGAGTCGAAACGTATGTTCTAAATCGAGTATACCATCGCCACCTGCATTAGAAGCGTATATCATTTCTTTTAAAACTACCTTTAACGAGTAATTACGACTAATAACAAAATCCAATGTGCGTTGTTCCGTTGGTCCACTGATTCCATAATAATGATGGGTAACACCTCGTTCGAAAATGAAAATGAGGGAGTAACTCATTTTTATTTGTGAGGTCTGAAAAGAGGTAACTTATATGACGTGAGGAGATTAGCGATGGGTTCTTCATTTATGAGGCCTCATTATCATAAAATGAAAGAGTTACTCTCTTTTCAAATATGAAGTGAATCATTATTTACGAGGAGTTTCTCTTTTCTTTCAAACGAGGAGTTCCTCTTCTTTTCAAAAGAGGAGTCCTCTTTTTTTCTCAGAAGAGATTATCCTCCTTTTCTTTTTCAAAAGAGAAGTTCCTCTTTTTTTCAAAACAGGAGTAATTTTTTTCAAAACATGAGTTCCTCGATTTTTCAAAAGAGGAACTCTTGAATCGATTTATTAGATTAAGAGTAGTGATGTATACCTCATTTATGATGTACGTCATTTAAGGCCTCATTTTCATGAAATGATTATTTATGAATAGTTCCTCCTCTTTCTTCAAAAGAGGAGTTCTTCTTTTCTTTTCAAACTTTGAATCACTCAAGAGGAAATTTCCGGTCACCGGAAGTGACTGAAATGTTATAAGTACGTTTAGCTTTACATAGGGATTAATCATATCAAATTTGCTTGCAATCGGTTGAAGTTATAATTTTACTTACGGTGATAACGTTATTCTGGTAAGTGGTTTTTTTTGTAATCTATAGGGTTCGTCCATCAAACGCACCCACGCACACTGACATTGCACGATTGCAATAATTCCCTTCCCATACATCACCGTCCAACCAACAAAGTTGTTTAATAATTTTGATTTCCTATAACTTAAATGTTTTATTGTAATTTTATTGGAACTTTTATATCGGTAATGTGCGTTATTAGATCCACAGCGAAGATTATCGTGATGTTTGGATGGGTGGAAGTAAAAAAGTAACTCTTTACAGAATATAATGAAAGAGTTTTTATTTAATAAGAGAGTAACTTCTCACAAATAGTGAATCTCCTCGTAACTTTTCAGTTTCTAAGAGGACTTTTCGGTCCTCTTTGAAAAAAAAGGTGAACTCCGCTTTTGAAAAGAAAAAGAGTTCTTCTTTTGAATCAAAGAAGAGAAACTCCTTCAAAAAAAGAGGAACTCCTCTTTTGAAAAGAAAAGGAGGATTTCCTCCTTTGAAAAAAAAGAAACTCTTATTTTGAAACAATAAAGAGGAACGCTTCTTTTGAAAAAAGTTGAGGAACTCCTCAGAAATAATGATTCGCTTCGTGTTTGTAAAAGATTTTACTTCCTCATTTCATGACAGTGAGGTCTCAAATGGAGGTACCTCATAATTGAAGGACCCATCACTACTCCGTAATATCTGTTTTGTTTACTCATATCACTGACATAATCGAAAAAAAAATTCCTCATTTAATCAAAACTTGCAACTAAAAATGTCGCTGGTTTGAGACATGACTGTAGAAAGTTTGAATGCAATACGTTTACGGGTATTATATTGGTATAATTAAAAACACCTTGCGAGTGGAATAATTTCCATGTGCCACTTTTCTTTTCAATTTATGGTTGTTTTTTTCTTGATCTATGAAAATGTGGATCATGTAAAATTAGCATAGATTTTACCAATTCATCTATTCTTTACGAAGTTTAAAAAGGACAAGACTGATAAAATCGCACAAAACTTCTGCAAAAAAATTTTAATTAGAAATTGGAAAATCAGTAAAAAGTTCACAAAGTTTCATTTATTTTGAAAACCCACCTTTAGAGTAACTATGACTTATGTATTTTGAGGTATGTTCTAATCTTTTTGGGAGAGGTTCAAAAGTTGGGTTAGCAAAAAGGACAATTTAATACATAATTTCAAAAATTATTTAAAAACAAACGTAATACTTGAAACAGCTTCCACTGTTACCACCTAGTGACGAACTATCACATCCAACTCCAAACCATGAACAGATGGAACACCGTAACGGTGGCCATTGCCCCAGCGCAGTTAATTCCTTCACACCAGCACCCAGGACAGCTCACGCGTACACGAACGACATAACCAGTGACTGTGCGGTGAAACCTCAACGACAAAATTGACGCTGACCAGATTAGCGTACTTAATTCCGCTAAACAACGACATGTTTCAGGAGGTGTCCATCAGTAACACTTACGACGATAATTGGCCTCCTCCTAATTTTGCACAATATAGCGATCTCAAAACTACGTCGACATTTCACAATCAATTAGCTTAGCAACAGAGCACTAAAACATCACACTGGTTTCGACTCAACGATACCCAAACCCCAATCTTATTGGAAATTTTACCAGCTTGTGATTCAAGTAAATTAATAAGATTTTAAACTGAAGCCAATTGGTTTCTTGACACCTTCGAGTCTGGAAAGGAAAAGAACTCCTAGAAATTCGCTGTTAGCCACACCCAAAAGCTAATCAGACAATTGTACGAATTCAAAATTATCCTTTCGCTATCTAGCGGTCTAGTTTCAAAGTGCAAGATTCCGTCCCACAATAAATTATCACCTTTATGTTTAAATCTAGCAATTACAATGCTATTCAACAACATCAAGTTGGAAAGTATCAAATCAGAACAATTTCCTAATAAAAATTACCAATTTATTAGAATATTTCACAAATCTAATTCGCTCCGAGCTAGTTCCCCTTCTATCCGCATGGTGTCACGCACAACCAAAATAGTTCATACTATGTGAGCTCCATGTTCGATTAATTCAAATCAGCCGTCAAGGCTTTCTGTTAACTTTACTAATTTTTATTTATTAAATTTTAATTTAACACAAATATGCCAGAAATCGGCTTTAAAATGTGCTAGGGCTCTAGATAAATAAAATGGAACCACTTGCCAACGATATAGCGATGTTTGTTTTCATGATCTACCAGCCTGAAATAATTAACAAATTACGAGGTCTAATCTTCAAAATAAAAGCTATTAGCGACTCAGATAAATCTAACGGACATGTGATATTAAGTAATCGACACAATACAGGTAATTATAAAAACATTCTACTATAAGAAGTATAATTTTAGACGTAATTCCCTCAAGTAAATATGACATAGTACCTAACAATAATTAATTATTTCACACTCCTTAGATTTAATCGCACCTGGCCATTAATTGTATTGGCCAGGTACGATTTAATTGAATTGATTTAATTGACCAACACCGGGAAAACCTAATAGCAATGGCTCAGCCAAATACAAGCCAGAAAAACTGTCCTAGAATAACTCTCAAAAGTCGCAGAGAAAACACGGGAACAACTACAAAAAACAGATAAGTTTATCAAATATTGACATCACAATATTGAAATCACAATGTTTAAATGCTAGAACATATAACTATATTTCTACTAACAACTTTCTAAAATTACAGTAATCATCAATATACGAGGTTAATATTACATATCTGTATAAATCAAAGCCAAATCTGTTCTGTATGTGATAATACTGTTAGACAACTCTAATAATAACATCACGGGTACCGTGAATGTTACAGTCTTAAAAACGTCAAGATATATGAGAGAAAGGTTATAATTGTAAGTGGTATCAATTTTGGAGGGTTTAATGATCCCAAAATCTACCCACTGGCTGCGTTATTGATACTAAGATACATACGCAATGCAAAAGATCAGTGAATGAAGGTAGAGCTTCCGTAATAGAATATATGTAATAAATTTTGCCAATTTTTAATCAGTAAGCCAATTCTTGAATATTGCAGTACTCAAACAGATTTTGATTGATTTTCTCATTGTCCATCAAATATAAAATTCTTTCAATGAAACTACAATGCGGGAAATATTAAATGTAAAATGTGCAAAAAATATTAACTGTAACTTTTTTGTATTTAATTTTCAGGTATATCCAAAGCGCGATATAACAAATATCGTAGAAAGCAGTCATTACTTAAAAATTAGCTCGTGGTGTAGAGCCGGTTCTAGCTCCGGTTCACAAGCACGTGGCAAATGCAAAACAGCCAGATGGGTGAAACCATATAGGTGTCTGGGTAAGTAGTTGTATAATGTCTGAGACTTATATAATTGTTTTTTATTGATGAAAATATTGTATTGATGAATCCACAAGTAGTAATGTGGATCGTAATCGTAAAATCCATACAACTTAACGACCATTAACAGTAAAGCTATAATGAAATTCTTTGTGAATAGAGTAAGCTTCCAGCAATTCCAGCAAGAATCTATACTCTACAGATAAACATAATTTTGTCGATCACATTTAAAATTAAAAATATTATTTCCAGACAAATTAATATATAGTGCTCCATTTCTTATTGAGTATAATTTATTCTAGAGTCTTATTGATAACGCAGAACATTTATACAGCGAAACAAAATTCCCATAATGTAAAAGGCGTTCCATGCCGAAAAAATGTTCAAAAAATTTTATGTATAAAGAATATTCAAAGAGAATTAGGATCATCAGAACAATTGGGAAATTTCTGAACAATTGGGAGATAAATATTGAATCTAAATAATCTAAATAAATAAACCTTTATTTGGCATAAACAATCTATACATAGGAATTCAAAATACAAAATAATGCATATTCTAAACCTATAATTAAATTAACTTTATTCCTCAACCCCCCTACTAATCCCCACAAGGATCAAATGACCTGATATGCTGATAACTTTTACTTCCTTTCTCTCCCCTTTATTTTTTCTCCGCTATTTTTCCATTATTTTCATCCCTTTGCCACTCTGCCCTAAACACACCCTCCAAATCCTTGCTGCCTCCCTATTCTCCTTCGACCATCCAATCAATTCGCACTCATTCACCCAATGCTCCCACTTTTCCTCCATACCTCCGCATATCCTACAGTTTCTATCACTCTCTCTCTCTCATCCAATATCTATTCCCTCTCTCCATACTCCCACACCTAACCCTTGCTATTATTTTTTTCACATCATACTCATATCAGACTCCAGATATATTGGCCTCGCTCCTTCTACTTCTATTTCCTTATACCATACATTATGTCGCGATCCTCTTATTTTCTCCCTTCTCTCCTGCATTTCCACATCATTCATCTTTCTCTATACTTCCATTTCCCATGTGCCTCCATTCATCATCCTATCATACTATTCTCCACGCATCTCGACCACCCGCATCTCTCATACACTCCCTTTCTCTTCATCACCCATTTATTCCTTTTTTCTCCTCTCTCCACCTCCTCCAAAGCACTTATATATACCTTCCTCACAATTCTTTCCGGCTCTCCT
>WYDF02000087.1:0-14171 GCA_009867245.2 Adranes taylori
TATGTTTTTCTTTTTTCTGATGAGATAACCTCTCATATGTTTTCATACGTCTAATAACTTGCACCTTATTTTTTGTCAGATTTTTTGAAGAGGTTTTAGGGGTCGCTACCAGATGCGAAAATGTAAAAGCATATAAGAAAATGTAATAAAAAGTTAGAAATAAAGTTTATAAAAAATATAATAAAATGTTAATTTAAGTCATTTTTTACAAAAATCTTCAGACCTCAATAAAATTATTTAAGATATTAAAGTAAATTTTTTGGAATCCGGAAATTTTCTCCGATAGTCTTTAACAGTAAGGAGCAAATATTGCTTCTGCTCTTCATTGCTGGTGTGGAGGCGATTATACTCTTCCATAAGAGCGACTCCTCTTTCTGCTAAGTCATTCACAACTTTTATTGACTGCACAAGATTCTAACACTTGTTGTAATCCGCATCGTCCTTCCAAGTCCTGCCATCTTTCTTCAAGAAATCAGACATAACGGCATAACGGCGAGGGTATTGAAAAAGTTAATTGTATTCGAAGTTACGAAATCTTCTAAGTTTTTTAACAGAATGACATCACGTTAAAGGTCGTTCGCTTGATGCCAGAGTCTTCCCCAAACCATGTGTTTCAAGAGCTAAGACCTTTTCCTGTTTTGTTTCCAAGGGAACTTTATCATCGAAAAATTCGAAAGCAACAAGCTTACCTAAAATGCCCTAATATTTTTTTTAAAGCAACTTTTGCAAGAAAATGATTTGTCTGTTCGTATGCCACCAAGCCCTTCAAAAGCTGTAAATCAATTTTGGCGCAGAATATGCGCAATGAGCTTGAAACCAGTACCTTGCGTAAATCCGAACAGTAAAAATACAAACATCTTTAATGCCTTTTAATTCTCTCTTTGTCAATTTTACTTGTTGTCTAAATAAATACATTTTTAAAGCATAGATTGCTTTAGCCATCCATCGTGTAGGTGTAGTCCAGTAGGTGCTCTAAAAGTTACACCCTTATCAGGTGTTTCCCCTAAAAATATAATAATGAGGTTCAATAATTCTTTGTAATCGTTTCGCGGCTAAAATTGTTTTAACTAGTTAATAGCAAAAGAAATCACTGTTGTGGCTACATCATCAACAAACGGCAATGTGTCAGGGTCAGAATCAACAGCCTTGAAGTCTTCTTTTTAATTTGAGGCCAACAAATCTTTTGAAGATCTGTATTTCCGGACCACTTGAAATACCAATTGCTAAAACCATAATTGCTTCAGGCACAATCTCCAAAATGTGATGCCTACATGTAAACCATAGTAAATATTTCTGCTCTAATAAACTGCAATCACATTAATTCTATCTGTGTTTGATACAGTGGTATCAGAACTCATAGGTTTAATTTTATTGCACAAGCCTCATGATAACAATGTTTAGAAAACTGCTGAGGCCATCGCCAGTCCTGTTCCATTTAATATTTTTAGAACACTTAAAAGCTGATCTATTCCCTGGCTAGATACTAAGATCGGTAAACGATCAACAACCTCATGCTCCGTTATATGTTCTAACAGTTAATATCGCAGTGAATAATAAGCGGGACTAAAAACTCCGCAATTTCTTGTTGTCGCTGGATTCATTGATGCCGATTAGACAAAAAACTAATGTTGTAATTTTCAACATTACAACTTGCGCTCTTGAAGTAGATGCTAACTCAATAGCCGCTTTTCGATCATTTACCTTATCAAGGCATCAAGACTTGCAGCCAAAAGGTCATCGATTATTCGTTTCTTACCTTGTTCTCGTTGTGATGTCGATGTAGATGGTCCTGGTATTGGAAAACCCGGCCGATTAAAGTCTTCACAATTGTCCGAAGAAGTCAAAGACGAGGAAATTAACTCACACTTTTCAGTGACACATTTTATATCTTCCAATTCTCGCCTCTTTCTGCTTTCTAACACTGCGTCCTCTCGTAACTTCATAGATTTTGTTTCTTTTCAAGCTTTCTATCTATACCGCCTATCCGCCCTGGGCGTCCGTTTTCTCTCTGGGCAAGCACAAACACTCTGTCTTCTTCGATAGTAATCATTTCTAGTGCGCTGGCGTGAGCAGTATCAAAATGGCATTCCAAAGTTTTCTCCCAGTTTTCTTCCTTATTTTTTATCATAGCCACTCAGGAAAATATTTGAGTAGTTTCGCAATAACATGTTTCTTTAATCTGGTTGGAATATTTGCCTTTTCCCATATTTGGAAAATATCGCCAGCAGTACAAGATTCATTATTGTTTTTCTTCTCTATAGCTTCATAACAAAAAAACAAGCTCATTACCTCTTTAATTGTCTGTAATTTAGATTCAGATAAAGTCTGTGTGAGCTGTCCAATTAGCCATATTTCTATATTTTTTCGAGTTTTAATGATACTTTTACTGGCCATTATATGCCATATGCCACAACCACAAAAATAACTAAGAACAAAAAACAAGTAGACACTTCCTATTGCTTACCGGTATAGTCTGATTCAGCTAAAAAAAAAACGTACACTACGAGAGGGAGCTGATGGGAGCAATGCAACTCTGCTCGTCACACGCGTGTTTAACCTCGTGTCTTATTTGTGTTGCGTGCAGTAACAAGTTTGATTTGAAACGCGCCTTTGAATCACATTCAATTAATTTTACTGAATCACAACCAGTAAAATTAATTTATTTCATAAACAAAAAAAATTCGTGTATATTTTTTCAGCTACTACAATGATAAGAAACTGTGGCGTAATGAAAAAAATTAACTTTGATCTGTGAGTCACATTAATCCATATCCTAAGAGTGTTTTATTAGATTCGATCTTTATTAGGTTAACCTATTTTAAGTTTTAAGTATAATTTATAAAGAACTTTTTTTTATATCGTGCACAAGTAATTTTTATATTTTAAATTACAAGAGAGGAAATTTGTTTTAATGTTATAAAACGATTAGCTGCCTCGTCTAAGAATACTTTCTGCAATGACATGTCAGAGAGGAAAAATTCTCGTATTCAAGATAATGATTGGACTATAAATCTTTCCAAGATAGGCTTGAGAAAGAATTTGAAAATGACTAGGTAGTTAAATATGTTTGGTACAAGATCTAATAATAAAAAAAAGAGGAATAAAACTGTTAAACTACAGAATCGCTTAATAGAGAGATCAGTAATGACGCCAATTAAATGCTACAACCTGCAAAAATTATTATTAAAATATTATCGTTCCACGTAAAGATTGTTCATGGCAAAATATGGTAGAAGCATTAAGCTGTAGAAGCAAATTATGTATACCACAACAAGCAATCTCATTTAGGTAAGTCAAGTTACACAATAAATAAGTTACTCAATTGATTAAAATTATCACTAACATATTATAATACAAAATACAAATCTATATTATAATTGTTTTTTGTTTTACGTAGGAAATGGAGAAACCTTCAAAAGGCGAAGAATGCCCGTGCATACAATATATTATAATACTGAATCAACAGTTTTATAGAGCAACAACCCAAATAAAGAATAAAAAAGTACAGATATAAGATTCAATTTATTTTCAACAGGATCTTGTTTAGATAAAGTATTCATATATACGAGGTATGATCAAGTAATAAGCGAAATTATCATTTTTCTCAAATAATCTTTATATATTCCTCAATGTTAATATTGTCCTCTTTAAAGTAATCCCCATTGGACATAATACAATAATTCTTCCAGCGTTTTCCGAACTCTTCGAAGCAAGCCTGAAATTCAATTTTCGATATAGCGTTTAATTATTTTAGTGATTCTGTATTGTAAACACATCGGAATGTTCAAAATTCAGGTTACTAAAGGTACTCCAAAGGGTACTGTGCTAGAACCCACTCTGCCTTTAATATACATAGATGATTCCTGCAGGTTGGAACTCGATGTGGAGATTAATCTTGCGTAGATGGTAACAAATTAATTTTAATGAATTGACATAGAAAAAGGCATACGAAAACAAGCAAAGACAAAGGGTTAGAAAGTGCTAAAACGTAGCGTGATGGACAAAAATTAATACTTGTAGTAAAAGAATTCATAATGTTTTTACAACACTTTAAATCACTATTTAAAATGTTGTAAACACAAGCAACAAACGACAAAAATCCATAAATCGATCTAATTGACATACTCTACTATCTTAATCTGAAAATAATTTATTGCACGACATTTAAACATCATATACGGAATAATAATATGGGGCAGAGGGTCCTTATTTATTATAATTCTATGTGTACAGTAGAAATCTTGTACAAACCTTTGTAGAAATAAGATGAAATGCTCTGAGTTAACTAATACAATATTACGCAACTGAAATCTTGCTTAATGTAAATCTAAAACAAATTAAGTGAATAACTAGCTTTAATTATCTAACACCTCCCATTGGTCAAAGTTATTACATTTTGTAAGATCCCACTGTTGTGAAACTCAGTTGCAGGATGTACATCTTGTTCATTTTTCATTTTCTTGTTGATTTTAATTGCTTAATATATTTGAAATATGTGTATAAAATGGAAGGTATATTTAATATGTTTATCTTGGTAACGTTTCAGAATGACGTTTCGTCGATTTGATTTATACGAAGTAAAAAACTTATTTTAATTTTTTCATATTAAATATGTTTCGTTTGTTATTAATGTAATATTTATCTGATTAGTTATTAAGCATTATTTCTTTTATATTATATACAGTAGACGCCGCTTGGTAGAATTAGTTTGGGACCGGGTCAAAGAAATTCTACCAACCGACTGATTCCAGTAAGCGAAGATTAACGACAGGGTAAAAACGTACAAACTAACATACAAGAAGCCAATACACGAACATACGTACAAATAATATGTATAAAATTAAGGGAACCAGACCCCTCGCCTTAAAATAGTTACTGCATCAAATATCACCCTGGTTGATGGTGGATTCTGGCGCTCTTCTTCATCCTTGTCGTCTTCCATTCCTTCAACACCGCTAGTAGTCACCGTCTCACGAGTCATCGCCGCTTTGAAAATTTCTTTTTGAAAGCCGTTTGAAGAATGCTAACAATATTTATGCAAAGCACTCTTTAGAGAGATTAGTTGGCTTCGAAACAGGGAATTTCTCTTTTTCTTGGGTTTCAGTGCACCCACTGTGCCGGAAGCAGTTCCTTACTGTTGCTCCTTTCACTTGATTCCACGCCGTATTTGCCAAATGTAGGGCATCAAGGATAATTATTTTTTTGGAGATTTCGTGTGATGAGCATTTTTACGATTTTCGATTGATTTGTCAATCTCGTTGAGCACGTTCTTCCTCATTCTGCCCTATAGTGCGACTTGAATGTTCTGATAATACCTTGATCACAGAGCCTTAATGTGTTTTAAATTCAGATCAACCACTTGAGATGTGGAATTGTCAATCAGCAATAAAATGTTCCGCCGAAGTTGCTTATCCCAACTAACAAGCTAATCTTTGAAAACGGAACTAGTCATCGAAGCATTTGAATTAGCAGTGTACTCTACTGGAAGGCTCTTGACACCCTTAAAGCAGAGTGGTTTCTTACGTTTTCCGATAACCAAACACTCTTTTTTCTCTCCACTCATCGTGGCGCGGTGAGGCGCTCCTTGCAAGTTTTTGTTCCCTTGGCTTTTTCAGTCTTAAAGTTATACGTGTGCTCAGGAAGCGCCCTATAATATATCCCAGTTTTGTCAGGGTTGTACAAGTCGGATCGGAGGTACCGAGAAATAAGCGCTGGCTATTGCTTTTCCAACCATATTCTGGCTAATTCATGGTTAGCTTCGCCTACTTCCCCATATGCCTTAACATAACAGATATATTCTCTCTTCGACGAATATGAAACCAACCTTCAGTTGCAACAAAATCATCCTTCCCCATCATTTTGGCCAAGGTTCCTGTCGCAATAGCGGCCCGGATAGCCTTGCGTCCTTTTCCCTCACTTTCAAACGCCACTCCTTTAATGCATACTCAACATCTTTTTCCCTTCTTTCCCTTTTCCTTTTTCGATTTTTGCTCTATTGCTTAATGTGGTAGTCTCGAAGGAATATGTCTTTAAGTCGTTAATAGATCTTATAGCAGCGATGCCTAGAGTACAATTGTTTCTGGTCAGAGTAGGAATTTTTTTTTATTCTACTAGGAGATTCTAATAACCGAAAAGATTTCTATGTACTTAGATTGAGATTCCTATGTAACAATATTTATTGGTCTTTGTATTTATAATAAGTATAAGATATCTATTCGCGATTTTAATTGACTGAGATTTCTTGTTGAATCTAATTATAATTCAAGTGTCATAGGATGATCAATTCCACTATTAAAAGTAGAAGATAAATAAATAGCGAACTAGGTATAGATTAATTTTTGTAATAATTGTTCTTCGGTTCTGAAGATTTGAAGAACGAAACATCTCTTACGACTCGTCAATGTTCGGATGTATATTGGTTGATGTTGGTCAGAACAAATTGTTGGAATGGCGAATTATTGTTGAAGATGATGAGAATATCGTCTGGAATGGCGAATTATTGATGAAGATGATGAGAATATCGTCCAGCCATTGGATAGGATCGAAGATGTAAAATCTAGCGAAGTATGGCAAAAGCTGTGATGAGTAATTGAATGGATATCGTTTGATGGATCTTATTCGCTGTCGCCAAAGTAATACTTGAAGAAGCGGCGATGATGGTCTTCACGGATTACGGGCTCTATCCTTTTCTCGGAGTTGGAGATAACGGAACGTCGCCTAAAGGCTGTCAGAGGGATCGGCGAACCGGATGTTGGATGCGGCTTCATTTTGGTTCCATCATAATAGAAGGTAAATGGGGTTGAGAGTTATAAATGTAAATGCAAGAATTAATGTGAAAGATAATAAATGAAGATAGAAACCGAAAGAGTGTGCAGAAATAAACGGTGTGTTGTGCAATACTTAGCTTCATACATTGCTACTTAGATTTGATTGTATTTAATACTAGATTAAATTAAAATTGACTATAGCGCTACTCTGAACAAACCATTCTTAAGGCTGCGATAATCGCTCGCTGACCAAAAACATAGATCTGATCATTGTAATTGCAAATTGTGACTTCGAGATGAGCGATTTTGTTCGCTGCAGTAACAAAAATCCCAATTCCGAATTGTGCCCCCTTCAATATTAGGCTGTGTGGACCATTTTCATGCCGGTAATCGGTGATTTTGACGGTGATCGTAAGGGTGGTAGCTCTAAGTGACCAAAAGCTCGGAAAGCATCGAATCAGAACGGCCTTCTGTTAAAATTCTTAAAAAAACCTAGGAGAAGACTATTTCACCGTTGAAATCATAAGAGTGAAAATCGTCAAATTATCCGTTGAAATCCACAAAAAAGACAAATCGGAAGCAATTGAAAATTTAAAAAAACTACAAAATCGCAACAAAAATATATTTAAAAATCTATGTAAAACAGGCACCTGGCACGTGTACAAAACTCGTAAATTCTCTCAATGCTTGGAAATTTATGGCTTTTTTATAAACATCTGCGAAGATGCGGGCGTTTTTTCTGTCCGTTCGTTCTCTTTTTATTAGTTTTAGCGCGAAGATCTTCTATGAATTAAAATAGAATTAAATTTATTTGCTATTTATATTAAAACACTTGTTTATAAATGATTATTTATTTATGTTAATTTGATTAACCGATAATAACTTTTTCCCGAGATAGTCAACAGTTATTTCATAACTATTTCCGATTGTCTATTACTTTATACAGAGAGTATTGCTAATCTTAGAATAATGTAGATTAAAATTGCTAAATTCTAAAAATAGCTTAAAATTTTTAAGTTCTAGTACAATAACGTTTGTCCTTAATAGATATAAAACAATGTTAATATTCTACGTACAAAGATACGGAATCTGTGAAATTATTACAACATATTTACACGTATGGCATATTGAATTGAGTATAATGCAAAAACAGATATCGCAAACATATTCTTGGGATTTCTGTATGGAACTGGATTGGAATAATAATGCGAGTCATTCTCAATAAATTTCCCATTGCGTATAAAATTGAAATATCGGATCGATTCTAAATGAAAATATTTTTTCACAACCGGTCCAATTAATTCATAGTTGTAAATGGAATCCAGCTTTACTCTTCCAACAATATCTTGTTGATATTACAAAATATGCGTTAGTACGTTTCAGCCTATAGATATATAAAACTAAATGTTGATAATACTAAGCTTTCAATGTAATAAATTATGTAAGTAACTATGTAACATTTTGGTATTCGAACAAGAAAATTATATTATATACAGTAGCGGTCGGTAGTCTAACGAAATGTATTTTAAACATTTTAATAGTTTGCGAGAGAAAAAATGTTAAAATAAACAACTTGTATTTTATGATATGTTCTGAGAATTCATATTGAACAATTTTATCGATCATAAAAATGAGCACGTCAAATGATCAGTAAAGAATCGCGAATAAGTTAAAAGATAGTCGTGTTTAGTTCTGGGAGCTACGGGAGCTGTTTAATACGGGTTTAATACGGGAGCTGTTTTCTTATTCTTTAGTTTAAAAGTCAATGAAATATTCTTTTAAATCATACATATATTGTGACGTTTAAAAGGCATAGAACAGTGAATATCAAAAAATTAGTACTTCGTATAGAACTGATTTTCTCAGAAATTCTCGAATAGAATTTATGGAAGTTCTTCTGCTTTCAGAAATCGCTGCTTTCCCTGCCTCAGTATTCCCATTCTGGTTCACTTACATTTCAATTAAATGGTCTCAGTTTATAGTTTGTTTAGAATGAAACGCTAGGCCCTACAGTTAGCAACGTCTATCTTCTATCTTACGGACATAAATAGACCGACAGAGGTGTTACACAACCCTTAACAACTACAGGAGTTCCCTTTTAGCTTTAATAAAGAAGTAAAGGAATGACATAAGTCAGTGCAATGTGAAATAATAGAAATATGTTCAAGTGTAGTAAATGTTAGTATATAGAATATAAATTTATTGAAGACAAATATATCTCGTCAACAAAGTATCCATCAAGAATTAAATAATTTCAATAAATATGCGAATAAATGAATAAAACATCAAGCGTGGAAATTCAAGATTTACGTATTTACATACCGGTCATCAGTGTTGTAATTAACGTACTTACTACTTTTCAATATTATACCAATATTATATCATACCATACCATGTTAACAAAACAGTTTAATTCACAATTTAATCATAAAAATTCACGATTTGACTCAATAAAATATTGCAATACTTTTACATTTTTTGAGATAAGACCATATTTGGAGCACCATACAATATAAAAATAAAATTTTGTACGAAATCGACGATATGACTTTTCTTATCAACATTATTTATAACTGTTCCGTCCATGAACTCTAAGTCAGCTAATCTCAACCTACTTCTTCTTCTTCTTCTTCTTCTTCAAGTACCATATGCTCCTAGAACGTTGGTGAGTAGAATTTCCAATTTTACTTTATTCACTGCAGTGCGAAATAACGCGCAAGTGACAAATGAATCGATGGTTACGAATTGATGTGGCAAATGGCTCAAAACAAGCTCAAATTAAAGCAGACCAGAATCCCAATCATCCAGTGTCGCCAACTCCAGTGTCGAACTGCAGAACACATCATCTCCACCGACGACAAGCTGTTCCCCGTGGAGGAAGCGCACAGCCGCTAAACCGATAGAATCTAGTCCCTCGGCGAGATACCTGTTAATTATATGCATCAAGGGGTCAATATCAACCAATACGTATACCGGCGCGACATCTTCGAGACCGTAGTATGGCGTCAGCAGTACTTCGGCGAAGAGGAATGGGCGTTTCCAAACAAAACTTATCTCAGGGTCACAAGGCTATAACTACGAGTGGTGTAATGCTAAGACCATACCCCTGTCGTAAGTTCTTTAACCATGATGTCTTTCATCTGCCTTGGCTACGTCGACCCTCAATTTTTCCTTGAATAATGATGTGTAACAAACTGTATTTTTCGTTGCGGATTGCATGTCCAAAATACTCTAATTTCCGTCGTTTTATGGTATTGATTACCTCGACCTGCTTTCCCATTTGAGCTAATACTTCTACATTGGTTTCCTCTTTTCTTTCCGCTCTATCAAATCTGTAGCTAACAGAGACATCCCGAGGATGGGAGCCACGGCTTCTATACTCCTGGATATCCCTAAGCAACATTTATTTCATTAAGTTTCTAAGGGGAGTTGTCTGGAGGATTAACACTACGGTGGTTATACTCACAAATAATTCCCCTAACGCGTGTTTGGGTTGTTGAAAGTACATGATAAAAAGTTATTAAAAGCTAGGAATTTTCCTAGTAAAGCTTCTAGACGTTTTGTTTTCGTAGAATTTTTAGTAAGCCATACGATTTGTACCCTTAAGGTTTCCAAAGGTCGAAAAGAGAAGTTCTATTAGTTGTTAGTTCTACAATTTCTAAGAATTTTAGCAGAAGGAGTTTTCGATGCAACGCTTCTTGAGCTTTTTGGTCACGTAGAGCTATCCGCAACATATGATACACAAGGTGTCACCGTGTACGTAAGGTCTACGCAAGGGTGTCACCGTCAAAATTCGCATAAAAAAGGTCCACACAATCCAATATCGAGGACACGCAATTTGGAAATTGTACTCTTCGTTATTGGACGAGCATTTCGCGCATCTCAGAGGCATCTAGTTCGCATAATTTGCAATTAAAATGATCAGATCTATCTTTTGGTCAGCGAGCCCTCATCGCGGACTTAAGATTGGTTTGCTCTAAGTAAGTGCCGAAGTCAATATTAATAGCATTATTTTAAATCAATTATTCAATCAAATCTACAATAAAATTCTAAATATCAAGATAAGTATTAGACGACATCTGTAACTTCAACAGAATCTGTCGATTTTCTTGTTTTCATTTTTTTCCCCTTTTTCTCACACTTACATTTTATAATTTTTCCCATTAACTGTGTCTTCATTGCGGAAAAGAGGAGGCCGCCGTCAAAAGAAGTTGGAAAAGCAGCGCCGATTGCTCAATGAAACAACTCCAACTCCATCAAGCTACGTCATCTACGGACACCGCGCCTTTCGGTGATTTACCCGTGCCAATTCCACCACCAAGCCAAACAGTCAGATTCGTCTGCAACAGCTGATTCGCCGATTCCCCCAACAGCCCCAGGCCACGTCGCGTTACCTCGGACTCCGGGACAAGGATGGCTCTATCCAGGAATCCGTAATTTCCGCCATTCAATGGTATTGATTATCTCGACTTGTTTTCCCATTTGAGCTAAAACTTCTATGTTGGTTTTCCGCTAGTCTCTATCAAGGAAATTTTTAACATTCTTCTATAAGCACACACTTCAAAGACCTCAATACTTTAACATATAACATCTGTTAGTGTTCATACTTCCATTCCGTATAAAAGAATACTGTTTACGTAGTAAACAGGTTAATGTCTGGAGAGTACAGATTCTTCAAATCTGTAGCCTCCAGAACAATGCTTACTACTATATTTTATGTTATTTTCTGAATTAATTTCAAAGTATTGAAATTTTATATAACATATAACATAACATATTGCACAACATATTTTTTAAATAATTTTAGAATTGCTACAAATAATTTATGGCTTCTACAATCTTTTTCCCACCAATTTTTTTATACATTTCGCTTTCATATTTTCTAGGAATTTTCCTAGTAAAGCTTCTAGATGTTTTCGCTTTCGGAGAATGTTTAGTAACCCGTACACTTTGTACCCTTATGATTTTCAACGGTCGAAAAGCCAACTTCCATTGGTTGTTAGTTCTAGAATTTCAAAGAATTTTAGCAGAAGGCGTATTCGATGCAACGCTTCTTAAGCTTTTTGGTTACGCGTAGCTCTGCTCACCGCCACATATGATACGCAAGAATCGCAAAATTCGCATATAAAAGGTCCACACAATCCGATATCGAGGAGACGCAATTTGGGAATTGTGCTCCTCGTGGTGGGCTAGCATTGCACACATCTCGAAGGCATAATTTGCAATTAGAATGATCAGATCTATATTTTGGTCAGCGAGCGCTTATCGCGGCCTTAAGACTGGTTTGTTCTAAGTAAGCGCCAAAGTCAATATAAATTTTATCATTTTTAAATCAACTATCAAGTCAAATCCACAATAAATATCAGCTATAAAATTCTAAACATCAAGTATTAGACGATATCCATAACTTCAACAAAATCTTTCGATTTTCTTATTTTCATTTTTTCTATTCTTTTTCTCACACTTCTTACATTTTATAACTTTTCCCCATTAAATATGTCTTGAATGCGGAAAATAGGGGGCCGCCGCCAAAAGAAGTTGGAAGAGCAGCGCCGATCTCACGAAATTAACGAGAATGTCAATGAAACAACTCCAATGAGATAGATCTATCAAGCTAAGTCGTCCATGAACCCCGTGATTTATCCCTACCAATCCATCGCCAAGCCGATCAGAATATCTGTCTCCAACACCTGGTTGGCCTATCCCTCCAACTTGAATAAATATTGTTTGTATATTTTTGTTCCAATAAAGCAGGTCCAAAAAATGTTGGCCCGCTTACTAACTAATATTGTAATGAACGTGGAAAGTATAACAGATGAGCCCATTTTGTCAACATATAATCGTACAATATATGCTATATAGAAACATCTAAAAGGTGTCGGCTCAAAACTGTAAAAGGTCAAAGTATTTGATTCACCACTATTTCTAAAAAATCTTACGTTTTGCTAATATTTATATAATTCAAACATGGAAAACATCGTTTTACGCGTTTTTATAAAGAGTAAAAATTGTCATATTTTTTAATTCTACGTTGTTTTCACTAAAGTCTTGCCGGCAAAAAACTTTAATTCCGGCCCTTTGGACTCATTTTGGAATGGAATATATACGGAAAAACAGCCAACAATGGTCGACTTTATGTTAGCTGTAGACGCAAAAATCGATCGATTTCTAGCAATTTGTGGATACTATATAATCGATTTTTTTAACATTTTAAGTTGTTCGTGTGTAAATTGTCTGAAAATTCGATATCTAATGAGCATTTTTCAATTACCATGCTTAATGAACTTGGACGAAATTGACTGAATTTCCGTCCAAAATGGGTAATTTTGGGTACATTTTATGAGACAAATAAACACTGTCAGAGACTAAATGCCGTTACTTGTATAAAGCTTGAACCTTTAAAAAAGCATTTGTAGTATCCTACTCTAAGGTTTATTAGTTCTAAGAGAGCTTTGAAAAAAGATACCACTATGTTTTCCATGAATTTGACAGCTATTAATCAAACTGAAAATTTGATTGAATCCGCCATGTTTTCACATGTGCACATTCGACCGCAGAAAAACAACAACAACAACAGCGAAATAAAAACAACGTAACAGCATGCGTGAACTGTGTTTTGAATATGATTAGTTAGATTTTATTCAATATTAATCACCTATTAGAACAGGAGAAATAAGATTATTACATATTATAATATGTTTATTTGTACATAAACATAAATTACACAAACAAAAATTGTTTAATTTCACGGATGCCGGCATAAATATTGTGGTATTGGTAAGCACTTAGTTTTTTACAAATTCGCAGTATTACCAACAAGTTATTATTTTATTGTATCTAATACAAAATAGGTTATTATTCATATTTTATACGAAAAATAACAGATTTACATTTTTTTTTAAACAAATCCTTTAAAATTATTATTTTATGTCGAAATTTTGCAATAACCGTTTTGTAGAAATATGACAGATTATAGCAACACACATATAGGTTAGAACATTTTAAATGTCAAATAAAAAAATGTGATTAAGATTAATTACTTATTTACACATTTTACTTTGGCGACAGCGAATAAAATTCCATATAGTCATTCTCATCAGGGATTTCACATCTTCGAACTTACTTAATGGATGGACAATATTCCCATTATCTTCAACAATAAACAGACGTTTCGAAGATATACCATTCCCATCCCTATATTCGATAGCCATCCCTATAGCATCACCATCCCTATATTCGAATATTTACAAACCGTATGATAAGTTAAGTTGATGACCACCATCAGGACCGAGAACAATTTTAACAAATCATGTTATACCTAGTTCGCTACTCTTTTATCTTAACTTTTTTAATGGAATATTTATAATCCTAACAAACTTTTGAAGTATAATTAGCTTCAAGAAG
>WYDF02000098.1:0-14170 GCA_009867245.2 Adranes taylori
GGACCGTGGAAAATGGAAAAATTTAGGGGAGGCCTACATCCAGCAGTGGATACAAAATGGCTGACAAACAAGAAGAAAGAAGAGATTTGACTGCACTCCCGTTACATCCCGCGAATGACAAATGTCAGAGGTAATCAGATTTGTGAAAATAGGAGATGCCAAATGTAGTATTGAAGTAAGATTTATAGATTTCCTTCACATTAAAGGAAAGGCTGGACTAGGTTTATTACAGGATATATTGAGCGAACTTGTAAAGGATGAGTTAAATATTCAGAAATAGAGAGGTCAATGTTAGGACAATGGAGCTAATATGGCTGGTAAATATAATATAGCTGAACTGGTAATAGCTGGCTGGTAAATATAAATAGTGTCTAAGCTATGTTCAGAAGAAAAAAAATTGAACTTGTTTGTTCAATGTTCGCCTTACTATTTATAAAAGGGAATATGTAGTAGACGAGTTTTCAGGAGATGTATAGTACTCTTCTATCTCTCTTAACGCTTTTACGACATTAGATAGCTCAGAGCACAAAACACTTGATTTTTCGAAGACCATCTTTTGTAGGTAGCTCAGAGGACAAAAAAACTTGATTGTTTTGTCCTCTGAGCTACCTAATGCTCTGAGCTACCTACAGAAGAAGGTCGTCGAAAGTCAAGTGTTTTGTGCTCTGAGCTATCTAATGTCATAAAAGCGTTAAGAGAGATAGAAGAGCCATGCATCTCCTGAAAACTCGTCTACTGCATATTCCCTTTTAAAAATAATAAATTATGAGTATATTTGTCAACTGGTTATGTGGAAATTAATGCTTTCAAAAATTGACCGAATAAACGTTGCAATTTAAAGCAAAAATATGTATTTAGCGACTGCCAGTAAGTTACTGGAACAGAGAAACCATTAAGCAAATTATGCACCTGCTTAAGACATCAAAGGAAGGGGGGCACCACAGATTCATCATTCAGACTTCGCAAACCACCTAATCATCTAAGTATACAAAAATAAACTTTGTTTTCTGTCTTACTGTTAGTTTTGTATAATTTCGATGGATAAATTTTTATGTGGTTTATTATGTTTATATTTTCAATTAAACGTATATGGAGCACCAAAGTCTTAAGTGCTTAGGGCTTTTAAAGGGATTAATTTGGCCCTGAACTGAATGGAATTATTATCAAACGAAAAAAATACATTTATACGAAAACGACTCCCTTACAGAGAAAGACATATTCAGAACGTTATTTATTGAAGTACTATACTAGACAGAATCCACAGAACGAAATTGAATGGCGCTTTGAAGACCTAAATAACTTAACTGGAGATTTTAATTTTTTATTTTTTAGCGATTCTTCTAACTATAGATGTTGATAAATTAATAAAACAATCGGCAGATTTAGCACTGAAGTATTCAAATGATCTTGACCCAAGCGAACTGTATGAAGAAATACTCAGTGCATGAAATTTATTAATAATCCTTAAATCTATTGCAGATGCTTTAAAAATGACACATGTGGACATTTTACAATTATTAAGTGTTTATAACTTACTGTCTGGATTTCCAAACATCTTTATTGACTACCATATTTTCTGAACCATACTAGTTACCTCCGATTATAAAAAATTATCTCCAGTCGGCAAAGAATTAAGAAAGACTAACCAACCCAGCAATAATCTATATAGAAATGTCGGTTTTAATACAGTAGAACCCCTCATTTCCGACCTCGGCATATCCAAGTTCTCGAGATATACGACCATGTGTTGTCTGATTGTCCGCCGCTATACATTTATCTACACGTCGTACGCGCGAGCGTGTCCCGACATGAAAAATGACTCATCCCTATCGCTTTTTGTTCTCCTTAACAGCATAAACCAGTTCTCTTATAAGTGCGATAGAGAGTATTTATAGGTTAATACAGTACAGTGCGTCAATACATATCAAGTGAAGTGTTACATCTACAATATTTAACTAAAATGACCACTCCAAAATGTATTTGTGTTTCTGTCATGCAAAAGCTAGAGGTACTACAACGTTTGGACCAAGGTGAGTCAGTAATTAAATTAGCATCTGAGCTGGGAGTTGGAGTAATAACCATAAAAGATTGAAAAAAATAATCGTAAGGATCTGGAAGCGTATTGAAATAGATAATGCAGTAACTGTTGAAATAGATAATGCTTTGAAAAATGTTAAAAAAACCAAAACTTGAACTTTTGGACGATGCGTTATGGGTTTGGTTTTTTCATGAAAGGCGTGTACAGGAACACCATTATCAGGTTCTATTATTAAGGAAAAGGCGATAAAATTACATGAAAAGTTGGGAGACGATAAAGATAAATTTAATGCAAACGAAGGGTGGTTTCACCGATGGCTTCACCGATGATAACATGCCATGGAATAAGGCATGTTACCATTGCGGGGAAGAAACTATCAGCTGATGATGATGCTGCTAACGATTTTATAATAAAATTTGAGAAGTTAGTTAAAGATCAAAAACTCGTACCAGATCACGTCTACAATATAGACGAAACGGGGTTAAATTATAAAATGCTTCTTAAATCAACTCTTACCACTAAAAATGAAACAATGTTAGGCACAAAGCTAGCTAAGGAAAGACTAACAGTTGCTGCTTGCAGCAATGCCATCGGTATCGTAAAAATGCCATTCTCTGTAATAGCAAAGCCAAAAAAAGCAAGAGCCTTCAAAGATATTAATATAGCCATACTCCCGGTTTATTACCGGAATCAATCATCTGCATGGATGGAGTCCACGATATTTCAAACATTGTTTTTGAGGAATTTGAACCCGCAGTGAGAAAGGACCTAAAAAACTGAAAAATTTATCTGCTCGTGCTGTCCTCCTATTAGATAACGCTCCAAGCCACCCTTGTGAAAATGTTCTCAAAAAAGGCAACATTAAAGCTTTGTTTTCACCACCTCCTCATGTGACACCTTTAATTCAACCAATGGAGCAGGGTGTCATTGAGTGGTTGAAGAGGAGATATAAGAGAATATATGTTGGATCCTTGCTTGAGAAAACCGAAGAAGGATGTTCTCTTTTTGAGGCCATGAAGAGTTTTAATATAAAAGATGCTATCTACATCATGGCCGCAGTATGGGATGAAATCAATGAATCTACTCTCCAAAAAGCGTGGAAAAAGATTTGGCCATCTTTGGATGAAACTAATGACACTTGCCAGACAACAAACAATTCCCGAAAAGAGATGGAGTGAGACCGAGACCATCAACACCGGCGGCTATACACGTGGAGCCAGTAGCAGTTCAGACAGATGTAGTAGAAACCCTACAAGATCTACAGACGTTTCAGCGGAACATTCAGTTATTAGATGTAGAAGGGTGGCTAGTGGAAGCTGACGTTTCTGAGGAAGCCAATGTAGAGCTCACTGATGACCAAATTATTTCGGTTTTGCAATACACCGCTCCAGCTGATGATGAAAATTACATAGATGAAGAAGAAGTCAGTGACACCGCGCTAAAATACCGCGTTTAAAGTCGCGCAAAAATACATCGAGCAACACCAGTGGACGTATTCCTCTACCCTTGTTCTTACCATAGCTCTATTGTACATATTTTTAATCGCCCTTCTTAAGCCCATTAATAACCCCTACTGCCTCCATTATATCCCATAATTTCACCCGATCTATCTTATCGAAGTCAGATTTCAAGTCTAAAAACAGCAAACGGAGCTTTCTTCCTGAAAGGGTTCTCCCTGAAATGGAGCTTTTTTTTGCATTATGTAATTAATTGCTACTATGTTGTCAGTAGTGGTTTTTTCCTAATGAATCCTGTTTGAGTTTCTGATAACACATTTGTTCTTTAATTTCCTGTTCACTATTCTAGGATATAATCTATAAATTGCATTCATTACAGTCACTCCTTTATAGCTCTCTTATAGTTGTCAACATCATTCAACCCTTCTTTTTTATATACTGGCACTACTTCCCCTTGTTTCCACTCATCTAGCACATTCACTTTTTCAGTCGAGACATCATTTATACAATTTGCCAACGCTGTTGCTTCTTTATCTTCCAAACACTTCCACATCTTAACCGATACTCCATCGCAGCCATTTCTTTTCCATTCAACCAATGATCTCAAGAGAAAATCTTTTCACTCCAGTTACTTTCGTTGTCTTTAAATATTTCCATAATTCTTCTTCACTATTTATTTTATTTCTTATCTCCCTTTCATTCTCTTTTTCTAGCCAGATTAAGTGCTTTTCTCGCTATCTTCCTTGCCTCTCATATTTATTATTGGCATGTTTTCTCTATCTCCCTTTCTATATATCCCCTTAATTAAATTCATTCCGACTACCCGTATAATCTCCTCGATACATTTATTCCTTTTCATTCAATCTCTCGCATTTTTCTTGCAATTTTTTTTTCTATTACTCTTCTATACTCATCTTTCTTTCACCCTTCTTTTCATAATCATAGCCACATATGATCTCTCTATATCTCGTTCACTCACCCATTCAGTTTCTATTGGGAAGTGGTCTGAATCTATTCTTTCCCCCACACTCGTGTAAGGCATATTCCTTCTTGCACTTCCATTCCTTCAATGACTGATCCATCTCCATGTCCTCTATATGTATACTCACCATTCCAGTCTCCCATCATACATCCATTATAACTCACAGTCAAATCCATCTCCTCAAATCCATCATTTCAATATTTTTTTAATTCCAGTTCACATTCTTATTCTTTGCAATGTTTCCATAACCTCTCAAACATGTATTACCCACAGTTCTCCTATGCTCGCATTCTAATCTCCCGTAATCCTCAATAGTTCCATATGTTCAGACTTATTTAATCTGACCTGAATAAAGGAGTATTACTCGATAATCCGGATAATCAAGTGAACAACCAAATGATAATGTTTAACTAGCTGACTTAAACTATAAAAGTAAGCAATATCAAAAACAGCCATTACCTACAAAAAAGAAAATCAAGCCGCCAGCGGCAACCAACTCATTGATCCTGTTTTATCTAAAAGAGAGGGGCCATTATCTAATAATTTTTTATATAAATTTTTCATATAAATTTGTATGAATTTATGTAAATTTTCGTATAAATTTGTAGCTTGCTATTAAACAAATTTTTTGAATTATACTTCAAGTTGTGCGATTATTTTATATAATACCCTCATAGATATTGCTACTTTTGTTTCCATTAGTTTCCTGATTATTTTTAAAATCGTATAAATAACATGACTCTATCGACGATTACCACATGTGTGTTGCTTTTACTATATCGGCTACAGTGCGAGGGATATGTTACGGATTGCTGAAGGTTTTATTCTTGTTCACGGTTCATAACATATTTTTACGCAAATTAAACGTTCTCCACATGTGTCATTCAATGATTTTGAAAGTTATTTCTAGTTGGTTTCTTTTGTGATATATTACTTGTTTAAATAAAGATATGTGTTACAATTTTCATAGCAATTTAACCCAGTGCTTTAAAATTAGCGGAGCTCTCGTAATGGAACAAATTATAAGATTCTAGGATAGGAAGATGGAGAACTTTTCTCTTGACGAGAAAATTCGATGGCTCGCGATGTCCTTTGGAGGCCACTTCCCCACAGGACATCACTGAGGACGTTATGAATGAAAAAATTGTTGACTATCAAATATTCATTTTGAAAAAAATCAGCTACTTTTTAATTTAAGGTTAAATTTTAATGGGATAGTTGCTGCTACTTTGCCCGAACCAGTTGTTCTATATTTGGATTGTTTTGGCCAATGCAACTTTCATGTAATGTGTGGCGTCTAATCTGTTTCGATATTTAGTTTTCAGAATAGGTAGTGGGGAAAACGCTGTCTCACACTCATAAGTGGTTGGGAATGGAATCAGCACTCTTAAAACAATGTTTGCACATTGGGATAAAATTGTGCCATTTCAATTCACAAATCACTATAATTCACGGAAAATATCTTTTGCACACCCATCATTTATCAAATCAATAAACTGTTTTTGAATTATAGACAGATCACTAATAGTGAGTACAAACGGATTATTAATAAATTGAAAATAGTGAGAAATTTCTTCGTCATGAATTATTACATGGTGTTTCAGCGCTTTAAGGATATTCTCATCGATATTAAGCTCATTTTCATTTATTTTACGTTACATATTGTTTGAGCTTTATTCTGAAATCTGTCAATTTTTCGTAACGATGAACCATTCTGATACCTTTTAGTTGCAACACCAGGTTTATAGAATTTAGATTCAAAAATGTAGACTAAAAATGCCAGGGATGTAAAAAAGCGGGTATCGGAGAATTTTGCGTATATGTTGAGTTTGATATCTTGCAACAAGTGTTGAATTTCTTCACGTTGTATAGAGGCCCTCTTCAATTCTTTCCTTTGGAAATCTACTTCGGTGTGAGTGCAAGAAGAGTCTTTTAAATTCGGAATAGTTTTGTTAGCATAACTCAGAAAACGTTCGATTTAATAAAATTGACTGCAGAAATTACTTGAATGAGAACATCTTTAAACTCATTTGACATAGTTACGACCATTAATGCTTGAGTGCAGTGTATGCTAATCATATTTGGGGCCTTTAATTAAAAGTTTCATATTCAGAACGGCAACAAAGCATTGTAGAAGCATCGTCAGTAGAGGCACCTATTATATTTTCCCATTTGATACCATGGCTCTCAAAAAATGTGTCCACTTTTTCATATACATCTTTTGCAGTTGTTCTGGTGTTAAGAGTTAAGTGCAGAACACAAACTCTATCTATCAGGTGTTTGTTAAATACCTTACATATCATACGTAGATGCTAAATTGGCGACATCCGTCGTTTCATTAAACTGGATCGCAAAACAATTGAAAATGAATTCTGAATCTTCAACACCAAATCCTCGACAGTATGAGTAGTAGGCGACCAAGGATTCTACCGACTCCTTCCGTCTTTCTGGAACTATTCCAAAATCGCTCTAGAATGTAACGCTTCAGCGGTACCGGTATTTGTGGAACATGTATCGCGTGTGACAGCTGTCAATGTGACAGCGCCATTAAATGCAATATGGCGAAAGAAGAGCATTTAGGTATGGATTTTTGGCGCGACATTTTAATGTGAAAATTCAAATTCGTGGTGCGACGCGGCGTGAGCGTTAATGTGTATAAATTGAAAACTAACTAGATTTTAACAAGTCTCATCTTTTAAATTTCATCTTTTTAACGGTTAATTAATTTTCACTAGTTGCTCACGACGGGGTGTCAATAAAGCGTTGAAACAACTGTACCCTGTATCACGACTGTATAAAAAATGTACCCAAATGTTCAACCAGTATATCGACAATCATGAGTATGTAATATAATTAATTCATGTTTTAAATTGTATGAAAGAGCAGCTCAAATGGAATTACATACGGTTTACAGCAAAAGATAATACAATTACTATAGCTGACGACGAGAATATTAAAATGTATATTCAAGATTGCATTAAAACATGTTATAATCTAATATCTGTTTTATGAAGTATTGTTAGTATTAGGTACAAATTATATCTATTTTAAAAACCAATTGTTTTCTTGTTAGTTAAAAATTTCGTTTCTTTATATCGTTCCTGCTAATAACTAGTTTCAAATTTCAATTTTTTATCACTCATGTATATTATTTTTAAATAGATTATTTTACATCTAATTACATAAACTCAGAAAATTCAAATCAGGAATTCCCTACATCATTTTGATTTGCTGCTAATCACATTTCAATATTTTTATTCGATTTTTTTTCCAATTTTTTGAAACGCTCCTGTTCATTATTTTTATGTCAACCCTGGTAGTTTAAATCTAGTTATAAATCTAGTTACAAATCTAGTTATAAAATCTAGTAACAGCGATAAATAAAAATATAAACTTTTAGAATGTTACTGTATATTATTTTTACATCGACCATCGGAGAATCGCTTTAATTAGAAATCTAGTTACTTTTTTCATTTTAAATATAGTTACTTGTTAAATCTCGTTACTTTTTCTTTATTTCCGTTTCAAATTTTGCGCCCATTAAATCCCCATCATACTGGAAATGCTCTGTCGTCAGCCATATTGCATTTTCAATTGACAGTTGTCAAATTTTATCCAATCACATTTCAATATTTTGAATAGATTTTTATTCAAAAAAAAAAAATTGAAATGCACCTGTACATTAGTTTTGCGTACACCCCTCGTAGAATCTCTATTGTTAGTTACAAATCTAGTGACTTTTTAAATCTAGTTACTTTTCATTTTATGGACATTAATGTCTGCGTCAAAAATTCGGAAATGCCCTGTCGTCCGCCATATTGCATTTTCAATTGACAGCTGTCAAACGCAATGTTTATTCCACTGGTATCGCTGAGCAGTTACTTTTTAGAGCGATTTTGAAATAGACCCAGAAGGGCGAAAGGAGTCTGTAGAATCCGTGGTCTCCTACTACTAGTATGTTTTTAGACATCTACGCGATAAACATGAGAACTTTTCAAGGGAAACATGGCTCAACTTCACAAGGGCGGAACTTCCTAGCCCATTCGATATGAGATGTTTGCATCAACGTAATTTCAAGTTTTCTCCGATAGTGTGTGTAGCTATTTTCCTTGAAACCATATAGAATGCTTTCAGATCAGTTTTAATGTTTTGCGAAAAGATTCCCGTATCAGAGTTGTGCAGTCGTTCGGCTTGACGTTTAAAGAAGCCGATATCTTTGTTTAGTGAGCTGAGATGCTTCTCTTTAACTTGTTTGGTATTAAAGAAGTGGATGCCAACAGTTCATAACACCAAACTCATTATGGTTTCTCTTCTCCCTTAGAGAGTATTACAGTAAAACCATATTTAAAATATCAAGCGTCATATTTCATTTTCATTTTTGTTAGCATATTTGTATATAGAATTAAATGTGCTTTCATTTTTCGCGGTCCCACCGTAACCTCTTTGCGACTCCTGGGGGATGGCTGATTCCAGATTGAGAATCACTGCTTTAATTACATCTAACTTGTTAAACAGAAGAACAATAAAGTGACAATAAAGAACAAGAAAGTTACTCAATTATATAATTATACAGGTGCGGCAATAGTATCCCTTAACGTGAGTGTTATATACTGTCAAATGGCACCTGGCAATATGAATGGCATCTTTAAAAAATATTTGCAGATATAAAATTAAAATACAATTTAAAGATAAAAATATTTTTAAAAAGGTCCCCCATCACTTGTTCTTCATTTGTCCTCGCTATATAGTTTAATATAGTTTAATAGCATGAAGAAGTCGCTACACCTGACCACTTTGCGTTTGGAAATATTTTTTATTCTAAATGTTTGTGTGAATTGGTCAAGGCAGGGAGGGACATGGAGGGGGACGGGGGAGGATATTTGACCCACCGGCGGTCAAGGTCAGGACCATGGGCGTAGGTATGAGGGTGGGGTTTAGGAAGTTTGAAGTACACTTTTCATGTGATTTTTCTCGATTTTCTTAAATTGAAATGTACATTTTAGCACCAAGTGCTGTACGAATAAATTCTTCGTCGATATGTATAAGTTTCTGTATACCTATCTTTAGTGGTTTTTATGATAAACATTAATTAAACTGGAAAATATTCATAACTGTTTATAATTATCTATTATACGACTAAAACAAAACTGAACCAAATCAATAAAAAACTAATAAGTCCATTAAATCACGCAACATGGTAAAATAAAACAAAACCCTATGGTAATAGATGTTCAGAGTACATTCCTTCTTGTTGTCAACAAAGATTGTATTCAGTTTAAGAACTCGATTCGAGCTCTTTAATATTTCAGGTTTTATTCTTTGAAAAGCGCAACTAATCTTTTGCTTCATGTCTTCTGCTGTTGTAAGGTACAGCATATATCTTCTATGTACATATAAAAGAATACGCGAAATTTTGAAATTTGTAATTTTGTAAGACGAAATTTTGATTTTCAGTTTTTGAAGGGTTAAAAACTGGGGTGGAAAATGTATAAGACAAAAATTAAAATTACTGTAGCTCAGAAACCAATTAGCTTAGGAAGTTGCTATTTTGGCAAGAATATTCTTCGTTAAAATCAACTAGACACTTGTAAGACTAAATTTCGAGTGTTAGCTTTTGAAGGGATAAAAGCGGAGGTCTTATCTCTATATATAAGCCCGATACACTCACTTACTGACTCATCAAGCCCAGCCCAAAACCCTATACCTAGAAAGTTGAAAATTTGTCAAAGGCTTCTGCTTATGACGCAAGCACCCATTAAGAGGACGTCAAAGGGGGTTAAAGTTTTAGGGTATTTCGGAAACGGTTAAACGTAGAAGCTTGAAATTTGGCTGAAAGACTCTGTCGAAATCCATTTGACACGCTTAAAACGAAATTTTGATTTTCAGTTTTTGAAGGGTTAAAAATTGGGATGGAAAGTGTATAAGACAAAAATTAAAATTACCATATCTCAGAAATCAATTAGTTTAGCAAGTTGGTATTGAGAAAGAATATTCTTCGTTAACATTTATCCATTTTCCATACTATACAATAATAAATAATAGAAATATTTCTATATTTCTATTAGTTTAACGACATTAGTACTCTGGATACGTTTCACCATTTAAAAATTACACGTTTGTTTTATAATGAGACTAATGTATGTCTTGATAACGAGGCCCATTGTGGTCATCGTGAACCACTCGTTCCAGCTCACTAACGGGAAGTGATATCGCTGTCCGTTCTTCTTTTTATTGCTCACCCTGTCATCGTTTACTCCTGAACATAGATTTCTTTCATTGGCTGCTGTCGGTAGCCAGTAGCCACTTCTTTCCTGCAGCCTTCTGAACAGCGTCGATCCATCTCAATTGCGGTCTCCCTATGCTCCTCTTTCGCTTCGGCCAACTCGTCTCGTATTGTTTTGCGACGTGTCATGCCCAACGCCATTTCAGACTAGCAATGTGGTCACCTTAATGCATCTTTGGATCTTTTCGTTTTGCACACGATCCCGTATACTGATTCCCAAAATCGCACTTTCCAGCGCTCTCTGGCACACTCATAGTCTATTGATACTATTTTGTGTGAGCGTTTTGGTGTTTAGGCCATAAGTTGCGACCAGCAGCACACATAACTCTTATACCTTTCTCTTCAAGTTAATGGGCATTGTTCATCCCTAAGAATGAAGCCAAGTTTCTCTATAGCCGCCCATGTAAGTCCCAGTCTCCTAGCTACTTCTGCCGCCCGGTTTTCTATCCCCAGTTTGAGGTAATAGTCGTGGTATACATAATTGTTAATCACTTCCAGGGTTTTTTGTTCAATCGTGCATAGGATTGTGTCAGAGCTCAAAATATTCGTCTTATGTATGCTCATCGTCAGTCCCACCTTTATTAAGGCCTCTTCTAGTTGTTCGGGCATGTTCTTTAGCTCTTCAGGCTTGCTACTTATGGGGACAATATCATTGGCGAATCTTAGATGGCTCAGGTATATGCCGTTCATATTTATGCCTTTTTATTCCCATTTGTGGACTTTGAGACGCCCTCTAGACATAGGGTGAACAATTTAGGAGAGATTGTGTCTCTTTGATGAACCCCTTTTTCGAATGAGTTCCTCTTTGTGATTAGGTCATCTTCTATTTTGATTCGTAGATGTGAGATTGGAGTATTGACTCAATTCTCGCTTTGTCAATTGCCGCTAATACTGCACATCTTTCTGTTGAATCAATGGTTTTTTTATAGTCTATAAAATCCAGGTTTAAAGGAATGAAATACTCCGGTGTCTTCTCAATCAGCATATGGATAACCTGGAGATGATTTGATGGATAACCTGAGAGAAAATTTATTCGTCTGGCGGTCTGTGACTATTCTCGTCAGCAGTTTTTATAAGATGAAGAGCAAACGGATGGCTCGGTAATTTTCTATGGTCGTACAATCACCCTTTTTGAATAATTAGATGACTTTGGCATTGCGAAATTATATTGGTATCCATTGTTCTTTAAGCATTTGTTCATGAGGACTAGGTAATAGACTATATGTTGCTGAACGAGAAGCGATAGGAGAAGTTAGAATGTATGAAAGTGGGTGGTGAGAGAGAGGAGTCACACTACTTTCCATTGGAAGCGATATGGAAGTGGAATTGGTAAAGAACGATATGAAGAATGAAGAGGAAAGGAGAAAGTAGGATTTGAGTGGAGTAGAAATGCAAAACAAAGATTTCAGGTGATAATTGCAAAAGTGAAATGGGATGATGTTGCTCAAAATGGGATGATAAATATTGGTCAATACACAAAAGAAAAGATGAAATTATACAGATGATATGGTGGTATATGATAAAAAATGGATGGAGAAAAAGAAAAAAGTTGGGAGGCTTTAAGGAAAGCAAGGTTAGGTGGAAAGACATGGGAGGAATATCTGAAAGAAAAAGGGAACGAATAGGGGAATTACGGAAATGTTGATAAGAAAAAGAGTTAAAGGAAAGGGAAGTTATAAATGCTATAAGGACAGAAGGAGAAATGTGGAAATATCTGAGAAATAGTAAGAAGGAAAAGATGGGTAGAGAGAAAATAATTATAAGTATGAAGAAGAAAAGAGGATTGCAAGATTTAGATATGGAAATGAAGAAAGAGGAAGCAGATATTGGATGAGTGTTGATGAGAGGAAATGTAGATTGTGCAATGAAAAGATAGACCAATGGGACTACTGGATAAAAGAATATGAGAAAATAAGGTTGAATGTAGCTCAAAAGAAGGAGGCGAAGAATTGGAGAAGATACATGAATGAAAGAGGAATGGGAAAACAGATAATGGAAAAACCATGGGGAGATCGATAGAAGAAACAGGGAGGTGGTTGAGAGGAGGACGAATGTAGGGGAATAGGGGTGAAAATAACGGTAAGAGAAGGGGGTAAATAGGAGAACGAACTGGGTAGAAAGAAAGAAAAGGGAGAAAGTCGAAAAGAAGGAAAAATGATTTATTAATATAGGGAACATAATGAAAAACTGGGAAGGGAAGAGGAGAAAGAAGGATCAAAAATAGAGAAAGAAAGAGACGATGAATGGTTAAACGAAGGAATGGGGTATGTAGGCTTCAATCTCAATTTCTTATCAATTTAGAGCTTTGGCTTTAAGAATTTTTTATGGATTCTTTTGTTTAAATAAGGAATATGTTATATGTAATTTAGTTGGCAGTGTATTAGGGTTTTTTATGCCAATTAAAGGATTTGGTATTGTACTATAAAAAAGAGACGCAGGGAGAATAGTAGTACGAAATACACAAAAATGTTCTACATCTTAAAAAATGACTCAACATTATTAGTCGGCAAAAGAATGAGGATACTTAGCGGAGCCTTGATACCAACACTAATGTAAGGAAACGAAATCTGGGTGCCAAGAACCATATCAAGTGAAGGAAAGACTTAACATTGCACACAACAATTTGCTGAAAACAATCATGGACGCTCCTTGGTACACGCGTGCGAAATGCAGACATAAGGAAAGAACTGAAAGCACCTGATTTATGCCAGATTGCAAGGAAAACAAACAATCGAAAGGCAGTAAAATTAGGTCAAAATAGGTAGATACAATTTTATAGTAAGAGATACTATAGTAGTACAAAAACCAATAATAAAAGATGAAAAAGCAATATTTGGAGACCTCTCTATTCTCCGAAGCATAATAGCTGAATAGGTTAAAAATTGGAAAGCAGGAAGTAAAAAAAAATGGCAGTGGTCCGATCGGGCCTGATCGCGACCTTTTTTATTCTAACTGAGACAATTTAAATAGAGCAAAAAGTAATTTAATAGAAAACTGAACTAAAATAAATATTGTGAATAATCCATCGGGGTATTCCAACGTGACGCAGCGACCTAAGTTAAAACGGGTGCATATCCAGGACCTTCTGGAGAGTGCATTATACTCCAAACTATGTGACTTTTACAATCTAGTGTGTGAAATGAATATTTTGATCGAAGAAGATTTGATAGACAATTATTTACATTGTTAGGAAAATTTACGGTATGCATTCAGTGGCGTACCTAGAACTTTTGCCGCCCGGGGCGGTCTCCAATTTACCGCCCTTTCTAAGTCAATCAATTGATGGTTTTTATAAATTAATAAACAAATAAATAATTGCAATTGAGACAAGCTATAGGTGGAGAACTTTGTTTACCATTAGATGTCATATTTAAAGTAGGCAGAAATAAAGAAGGCCAAATAAGTTGAAT
>WYDF02000109.1:0-14170 GCA_009867245.2 Adranes taylori
ATGCGCTAACTTAAAAAATTTATATTTTGTTCATTTTTTTTATTAACTTATTTTTGTGATATCTCCGGATCCCATTGAGATCCCCCTCGGTAATTTTTACGATTTAAAGCTTATAAGACTGCAAAAACCATATACTTTTTAAAAAACACCATCTTAAAAAAATACATTTTTTTTAATTAAAAAACGCCAAGCAGGTTCAAGTATAGCATACCATATTAAACCTTATGAAATTCCCTTTAAAATAAGGGGTCCAACAACTCTTCTGATAAACCTAATAGAAGTTAAGTAATTAAAGATTTAAAAAGTTAATGAATACCAAAAAATGACCATTTTTGCAAAATTAATTACAACAAACCCCAATAAAATTAAAAAATTCTAAAAATATATTTTCATTCATATCATTAAGGAGAATAATTTCAGAAAGTTTCATAGAGATCAAAAATGGTCAGGTTGAATTTTGAAATTTTTTGGTTGAGTTGGCATGGAATGGCATGACCCCCTTTCTCTCATTTAGTAACCAAAGTTAATATATATGAGGTTTTCTGTATTTTTTATGCAGAGTTTGTTTCTTAATACACGTTTTAAAAATGTCTTAAATTGATTAATACATTACTTTATAAATACTTCTTTATACAATACATTATGCGAGTATAATGTATTCTATAAATATTATTAAAATATAAAGGCATTTAAATATTAATTAAATAACTTTTAAAGTGTATTAAACTTTGTTCCAATTATTCGAAAGAGTTAATTTAATGTTTAAATTCTCTTATCTGAAACTCTGCCAACTTCTCTTTTTTATTTATTAAATTCATCTAGTATATTTATGAAAGAGCTTACAATATATGTGAGTGCAGAATCTTGCTGTATTAAATAACTAATAATTTAAAAATTTATTTTCATCTCGACCAATATGTGTGTCATTATTATAAGTAAATATTTGTCTTTGATTGATGTTTGTAGCTGCTACTTCAAAACGTACCTCATCAACACACTGTTGTTCTACAACACCATCGTTAGTTTCATGCGATTCAACTTCTAGTGAATCAACACCGTCTAGTTCACCACAAAATTCACCTGTTTCACTTCCAATTCGTGATCAGCATCGATCTCTTTTACATAACAAACAGTCGCAAACATCACCTAAGCCGTCGCAAACAAGTCAAGTAAATCAACGCCCGCCCAGTCTCGTTCAAGCTTCACGAAATATTCAACATACGTTAAGAAAATTATCTGCCGATGTTTTATCTGGACGCGAAGATGGATTACAACAATGCAGTAAGTTTATATGCATAAATTTTTTTCAGGCTGACATGCCGAGTACTGAGTTCCAAGTACTGGTTTCAAAGTACTGAGTATTTGAGATTCGTGAATCGAAGAATTGAGTTCAGTTTCCTTTCTTCATTAGAATAACTAATCGTTTTATATTTCAACGAAATATAGAAAAGATATAGGACTTATTAAACTGGTCGATTTCGAGATTTGTATTGGAAAGTGCGTATTGGAGGTTCCTAAGGCCAAAAATTGAGAGTTGAGTTCAGTTTTCTTTATTCATTGAAGAAACTAAATGTTTGACTAGTGTACTTTTTTTTAAATCTAAATTCATATGGTGTTTTTGAAACAAACATGCTTGTTTCTTACTATCAGTGATAGATTAGATGTAAATTAGCCAAAATGTCTTTAATTGTAATTACTTTTATTTATATTTTATAATAGTAAGGATTTATCAATCAAGTACTAAGTAGTAAGTGGACTTATACAATATGGAATAATTGGAAGTTACATGTTAGATTTGCATTGTTTTGCCTATTTTTAGGCCGACGAGGCAGCGTGTATTCCGGCACGTTCAGTGGCGCATTAAATTTGAATCCAGCCCTGCAAGACACGAAGGGGCGGCCGCGTCGTGATGTCGCAACGATCGTACATATCTTAAATGATTTCCTGTGTTCAGCGCCCGATTTGAGGCGCACATCTTCAGCATCATCGTCCTCTTCGAGTTGCGTCATTAGTGGTGGTAGCAGCAGCGGTAGCGTTTTGACGCCCATGACGCCAACACCACCGACTGTTGCCGGTTTTAAACGCGTTTCGCCGCAGTCATCACCGCCTCATGATAATAATTCAACTCCACAGACATCGACGGTGACATCTGGTAATAGTAATAGAGTCCGGTAAGTTCCCGTATTGTAAGGACGCCTGCGATAGACAGTTTAGAGCGATGTAAGACAAGTCACTGTCCAGCCAACAATGCTGGAATAAATATATTTATTTTCTCCCCTCTATTTCCTCTCTTTGCACATCTATCCTTTTTCAACCTCATTCACTCCCTCCCATCCACCATTCATCTGTCCTAACCATTAAACAATCATCTAGAACTATGAATGCTCCGCCAGTCCCTGCTCAACTCAATATTTGCCCGTTCCGTCATCTTCCTGCGTCGCTTGCACAAATAGCTTCTTTGTTAACTTTACATCATATTTTTTCATATTTACCCATAAACTTAAACGCTTCCAATCGTACATAGCAATCGTACATTTTACTCTCATTTTCACTGACCTGCCAAATTTTCCTTTCTAAAACTACATTGTACGTGTTTTCTCTCTTCATGACCTCTCTCTCTCTCTCTCTCTCTCTCTTTCACTTTCTCTCTTTCTCTCTCTCCCCATATTTATATACACCACATCGTTTCATTTTTGCTTCATATATATGTTGCTTATCACAGTTCTTCCTATCCAACTTTATTCGTTTTATGTGTCTCTCTTTAGTCTCGAATGGAAAATAATCATATTCGGTACTTTCCCTCACACTTATGTGTACCGCACACGTTTTTGCCTTATAATTCATAAATAAAGTAGTAATTACTATATAACTGTATCCTATATTTTCTACTTTACTAGTATTGTAACATACTTTTAAGATGATTAAAGAGATACTCTTTTTGAAATCTAGTTTATATTATAGATGTACTACTGATGTTGCATCAAAAACTGATGCTAATTTCACAGCAAGAACTATTTCTTCATCGTCATGTGATGGTCACAGTGATGATCAAAACCTTCGTACTAGGGGAAAATTGGAACAGTTGCGTCTCGTTATGGACAAGCGTCGAGAACAAAGACGACTAAGGAAACAGAAACCGTACACACTGCCGCCAAGTGATAATGTTGATACGCTCAGAGCGTAAATAGGATATGAAGTTTTCGTTTTTAGGAATTCACTAATTGTTTGAAAAATGTGTGATTATAAGATATGTGGTTCTCATTTTTTCCTTTTATTTCAATTCTATGTAAACTAAATAAAGGAGAACTGCTGTGTGATAGGAGAAATTAAAATTTACTTTGTTTCTTGTAATAATGAAAAAAACTCATTTATTCACTTCTATATAAAGAAACTATTTTGTTTATACTATAATTATATGTAAATAATTTCTCCATAGAAATATACTTGTTTATGTATTCATATAAAAATTAAATCAACTTGGTGTAAGTTTATTAAATTTCTTTTTGGCTAATAAATGTTTAGGTTATAATTATGATTTTTTTTACAAAAAACACCAGTTTTTCGTATTAAAAAAAACAACATTGCGATTTATTCAAATTAATTCAATATTATTTTTATTATACAGATTTAAGATATTGTACAAGCTTCGAAAACAAGAAATGAGGCCCTTCAGTTCAGTTGAAAACGTTCAACATGACAAACTAGTTGAGTTCCCGAAAAACTACACAATTTAATGAAAAATATCTCCAGAAAATTTATATTGGGAACAATCTACAAATGTGCAAATAGTTTGACATATATCATGTCAAAACAAGATGCGATAGGCGACCATATCCTTTCACAGTTTCTATTTAACTTATACTCCGAATTAATGTTCCGTGAAACTTGAGACAACATGACAAAATAGAGAAAGTGAAGAATGTGAGTTAGAGTAAGTATTAAGCGACGTATTCTTCAAGCTGACGAGGAACGAGAAAACGAAGTTCATATAACCGGAAGAGATAAGTTCAAAATAGAAACATATTTTGCCATATTAGATCGGATTAAAAATGAAATAGAAAAAAGATGTGCAGCATATATCAATATATTTGGCAAATATGATATTTTTAACTCATTTAAGTCAACTCCATCAGAAGAAATTACTCAACAAGCAAATGAGCTCCAAGCATTTTTAGTTATGATTTGGAGGCTTCGTTTTCCTACGAATATCTTCATTTTCGGTCATATCTTCAGAGTATAATTGAGAATAATCTGAGTTATTGAATTATCGTTACTTCTACGCCGTAGAAATTTACAAACCGTTTTTCCGAATCCTGATATAGCCATACGTATGTTTTTATGCATGACAATATCCAACTGTTCTGCTGAACGGTTGTTTTCAACTTTAAAACATTATTTAAGATCAAGTTTAGAAGAAGATAAACTAAATTCATTGAGCTTGTTGGCGATTGAATTGGAACTTTTAAGCAACATAGACTTCGAAGATGTCATTAACGATTTCGCTATCCAAAAATCGCGAAGAAAACCAATGAGTATACGCTGATTTTAGAATTTTTTTAATATTATTTAAGTATTAAACTTTAATTTTACTAATATAATATAGTTAGGTTTAACGAAATATTGTAATAAGCAGTTTATATAAACAAATGTTTTAAGTTGTTTTTCAATAAGAATAGTACCAAAATGAAGTATAAGAAAATGTATTCAAAAAGGCGGCAATTTGTTGTTCAATGCTTACAGCAGCACAGTAGTTAAATCCGGATTTAAGGGCGGCAAATTTGTAATTCTTATTGTTATGAAATATGAAAAATGGATGACTTGAAAAACTTAATCAATTTTTTTATGGTGAGAGGTTTTTTTGCTCATTGTTATAAAAACATTTACCGGTAACTTTGGCCAAAGACTCACCATCGTGGATTTGTGTCTGTTAAAAACGAATGATCCTGTATATGAACTTTTAGGTTAGATGTCCAGCTTAACACAATCGTATTGTGGGTTGCCTAGTTATGAAATTTGGTAATAGCCGTTATTTCAGTTGTTTGGCGTAAGTTCCAAAAAAGTGTTATTTTTAAAAAACTATAAAAAGCAACTGGGCACTAGGTGTTATCCAAATTATCAGCGGAAGTATTTGCAAGCAGCAGTTGATGCTGTCCAAAAAGGGAAAATGTCAGCTCGTATGGCCTCTGAGAAGTATGGTATTCCTCGTAGCAAGTTACGTAGAGAACACTCTTTAAAACCAGGTGGACAACCTGCACTAAACGAGGTTGACTAAAATTATTCGGTCAGAGGTGTTCTGCGCTGTGCAGAGTGGGGTTTCTCTCTTACTTCGCTTGACATTAAGCTTTTGGTTAAAGGCTGGCTGGATCGGCGAGGAACGCAAGTGAAACAATTTTCCCATAATTAGCCTGGCAACTATTGTCAAGGGATTTTTTAACAGACATTCTCAAGAGCTAACTACCGTTTATCAGAAAATATCAAACGTGCTGGGGCTGAAGTAAAAATATCAGTGGAGAGTGTTGAACCAGATAATATATACAATTTTGATGAAACAAATTTTTGCGCTGATCCTGGTTGAGTTAAAGTAATTGTGAAACGATCGAGTAAACAGCAGACAGGATTATGGAAGTCATCTGTTTCGGTTGTGATGACAGGCAATGCAGAGGGGAAATACTACCCCCCTATGAATGTTACAAATCCGAACATTTATGGGAATCTTGGACGCAAAACGGTCCATCAGGTTGAAGGTATAACCGAACCAAAAGCGGCTGGTTCGACCAGTTCGTGCTCGAACATCAAACCATTTGCTTCCTATTTAAAAAGAAACTCCTGAAAAGAAAGTAATTATTTGTGACAATCTGTCGTCGCATCGACTGCACCAAATATAACATTAATTTTGTCTTACTCCCATCCAATAGCACTCACTTGCTACAGCCATTAGACGTGGCTTACTTTAAGTCGCTTAAGGCTGCATGCCGCACTGTTCGAACCACTTGGAAAATGAGCAACAAGGGTGCACTGTCTAAAGATGTTTTCGAACATTCTGGAAGTCAGCACTGGATAAATTAGATTTAAATTCCAAAGGCTCGACAAATTTTAAAGCTGGCTTTGAGGCAACGGGGATATTCCCCTTCATGCCAGAAAGAATTCTCAAGAAGATATCTGTTGAAAACCTACATCAGCTTCTGATCCAGACAGTTGGACCGAATCATTCGTCAGTATTTTAAAGGAATGTGGTTTGATTATTAATTTTATGTAAAAGATTTTTTAAATTAAATTACTGTTTAATTTACTGATTAAATAAATTTATTGTTTTCATAGGTAGATACCTCGTATGATTTTTCAGTGTCTTTATTTTTTCTGTTCTATATTTCTTAAAATGCCCTCAAGTGGTCAATTTCACCCTCGGTATAGATGTACATTACTTAGTGGTAAATTTACAAGGGTGGGCACAGTAACCCCAACCCGTGGGGTGACATTGACCCCTAAAAATATATATAGGTTTTTATATTACTAAAAATATAAAGTATACTGTAATTGTACTCCAAGGCTACTAAAAGTTCCATGCCAAACAATTTATTATAAAAGAGAAAATTTTAAAAATATCCAACAAGTGCCCGAAGTCGTCTAGTCTTACGGTATATAAAAAAGGCAGCAATTTCTTCAGTACCTACAACGGCACAGTTGTTAAATCCGGCACTGTGAAATGTGCAAATAACGAAGAGAAAGCGAAAGTGCTAATATATTTATTATTAAAAATTACTAAATAATGATTATCCCTAAGGTGATCAGACATCTCGGTTTGGCGAGGACAGTCCCAGATTGGATTTGTCCCACCAACCCAATTTTTTAATATCCCCATATTTTATGATTTACAAACTAAATAAATAAATTTTCAAGTAAAAGCAAGGATATATAAATTAAATAATTGATAATTATTACGATTAAAGTTACTTTAAATTTGAACATGAACTGTAAAATCCTTTACTAAGCTAGCGTTACACCGCGCATTGCTTTCGAGCGGGGACAAGAATTCTCTAACTACATAAAGTACAAAATATTTTATTTTTTAACTTTATAACTCGATATTTTTTTATTTGTTATCATTTTTTAAATCGGCTTGATTTATGATTTTCAAAATCTAGTCACCTAAATTTTAACATTAAGGTATTTAAATTTTTTTTTATGTGCGAATTATATTATTTATAATTCCTTTATTTAATATTAACGAAGTTAGATTTACAGTTGTAATAAGGCTCCAATATGTTTCTATTTTATATTAGTAATTCAAAATTAATTTCACACTTTGTGCAATGTGGAACACACCTATAGAAGATAAGCATACATAACGAACATGAGCCGACTAGAATAAAATGAACTACTAGTATTCCTAAGAAATTAATAACTCCTCAAGAGAAATTTAAATTTTGAATGTGACATTACAGATGACGGTTATTTGTCTACTTTTTGTGATTAGTAGTCAATCATTTTAATTTTTAAGTTTACTGTCTGTGATTTAATGTGTTCCTTAAAATAAATAATGGAAGATCACGATTTTTTGCATAAATCAACGATGAAGGAAAGGCGTTGTGAAAGTTTTGCTCATAGCACATTACAAGAAAAAAAAAATTTAATGACACCGCCATCAAAACAGACTAAAATAAAGAATCCGTTTGAAGCATTTTTAATGGAAAAACTCCATACTCATTTTTTCAGGTACGTAATAATATACGGTTATATCTATGATACTAAGTTTTATATTTTTAGTCCTTCGGTGTTTTCAAAAATTTCCACACCAAAGTCGAATCAATCATTTAAGTGGGATATCGACGAATTATCTCAATTAAAACCAGCTGATGTTGAGGAACATTTGAATAGCCAATTTGAAGCACCGGATAATGATTCTGCTCTGGACGAAATTGCTCAATCTAAAATCGATACATTTTTCAGTCTCAAAGAGATAGTGCCTAGTCCACAAGTAATAGTTGAAAAAAATTCTGTATTCACAAGGTTGCCTCAAGATTCTCCTCCATCGAAAGTATTTGCGGTTGATAACAGTGCACAAACTGTTTTAACACTACCTCCAAATTTACCTCCTGAACTGGATGAGGCACTAAGACCATATTTCACTTTCACTGAGAATCAGCAATGCAATCCCCTAGATAATAATGTATTATATCGGAAGTTATTTGATTTTGAAACAGAACGAAGTTTAGCTTCTTCCTCTCCGAAGTCAGTTAATTTGGAGTTGTCACCACTAGCAATTGAGATGAATATAAAAAATTCTGAAAGACTCTATAGTCCTCTGACAAGTAATGAAAAGAATTGTGCTCTTTCAATGCTGATGCTTAGTCCAGTAATTGGTAAAATGAAATCGAGTAGTAAATTAGACGTGTCTGTTCGGTGTAACATGAGCGTTGATGGTTCATTCCAAGATATCTGCATGAAGAGTGCTGTGCAACTATTTCAAACTGATGATGGTAAGTACAACTAAACATTATTTGCGATGATTTTGTAATGTGTAGTGGTTTCTAAACCCTGCTCTCTATTTTATAAATTTAGATGAAGCTAGATAAATATATATGTGCCTATCCCTGAATTATGCTTTATTACAGCGTCGAAAGAAAACTATGTTCACTTAATTTTATATATACCTTGATGTAAGCTAGCAAAATATGACAATAAAAAACTAGATAAAATAATATAAAATACTATAAAACTTGTATTATAGGTCCTGTTTGTAGAATTATTAAAATTTTCACTAAAAATGAGTTTTTCCAATAAAAATTACATACATAGTACATTGTAAATATTTACTAACTGCCCTATTCTTAATAGAAAGTGACGTTGCTACATTTAAATTTAAAAAAAGACTTCAAAATATCTCAAAAACTATTAAAGATAAATATACATACATACAAACTGAGGTTCATTTTTTCAAAAACGTCTTCTATTAATTTTATTGAAAGATCGTTCAATGCTGAAGTGATTGAGCGAGTTTAAAAAAACCGAGTTTGATAAGATAAGAGGATATACTACATTTCTGCAGAGCCACCTAAATGAAATATACATACATACAATAGTTTATCAAGACTTAAAAGTCATCCCTCCTATCCTGGAAGTCATTTGTTGTATTATATTTTGCATAAAAGAAAAATGGAACCTTTTAGTATTGACTGTCATGTTATATACGTATTAAATTCAATTAGCACAATAGTTGTTTAGGGTAAATTAAATAAAACTAGCGTAATTTATTCACCATACCCGGCCTATTTTCTTTTACTTTGTTTTATATATTGTTTGGTTTTCATCCATTTTTATTATGTATAAATTATTTTTTGTTTTGATGCGGAAATTGGATGTAAATAAAAGTATAATTTAAAGCTTTTGTTATATATATATATTAACTTCGTCAGGCTACAAATATATGAATTATGATATAATGTATAGATTTTTGAATTATGTCTAAAAAAAGACAATTCAAAAAATCTACACATTATATCTGTAACCTGATGAAATTAATATATTTAACGAAAGCTTGCTTTTAATTATACTTTTATTAACATCCAATTTCCGCATCAAAACAAAAAATGATTTTCTTTTATATATCTCTCACGAAATTCTTTTCATTTTTTCGATTCCCTTTCCCCCCTTACCTAAACTTATCTTCAAGTTTTCTCCTAACTCCCTTTCATTATCACTACATTATATCCCTTCACATTCTTTAATCCAATGACTTACCATCTACTCTGACACGCCATCTACTTGAAGACCAGCCAATTCTCTCAGTAACTTCATTCTGCTCCTAAGCCATTCATTCTCACATTTGTCACTTTCTCCCTTCATCAATCCTTCCGTATACACTTCCTTGACCAACCTACATCCTTCATCATTCACTACCTTCTTCTCAAAATTCACCATCCTTTTCACTCCGCTAATCCAACATTTATACTTTCCCATCTCCTGAAAAACTATATCAATACAAAACTATCATTCCTGTCCAATCCCAATATTCTTTTAACACAACCCACCTGTACTCTCTATTATCTTTGTTTCGTCTACCGCTCATACTTCTGCTCCATACACGAGAATACTGTTTACACATACTTCCATTATCTTATTCCTCATTTTCACTGATTCTCCAAACTTTCTTTCCCACATCAGTCTCATTCTTTCCCCTAGATTTCTTTGTTATGATTTCCATAGGTTCCTTACACTTTTCGTTTTGTGTCAACACAAAACCCAAATATTTATACCTTTTCACCTTCTCAATTCGTTGCCCCCTATACTAAATTCATCACTACTACTTTCTCTCTCTCCCTTCTTGCACACCATTATTTTTGTTTTTTTCCATATTCACCTCTAGACCCCTACCTTCCATATATCTCTTCATCCTTTCAATCGTTTCATGCATCTCTTCCCTTCTACTAGCCATACACACAATGTCGACTGCATAAGAAATAAGACCACACTTTGGTCCTTCCACCGTTAACTCCACCCAACTCTTTCTCATCTTTCATAGTTTCTGAGATATATCGAAAAATTTGTTAAACTTTAAACGTAACAATGCCGCGTCCTATACCCGTTAGATGCATGGCACTCATTTGATTCGATACATAATACAAGATTACAGCCTCCTAATTTTAAAACTGAAATTCTAAATAAAATTATTAGTTTGAACCCCTCCCAATATTATAATTTGGCACGCTACTGATAACATTTATTAAATTCCAAAAGCATCGTCTTATAGATCTCACAAGATGTAAAATATTTTTTAAAACTGATTTCTAAATTAAATGATCATCTTGAACCCCTCCCAAAACTATGATGGGGACCCGCCAATGATAACATTTATTAAATTCCAAAAGCACCATCTTATAGATTTCATGAAACGTAAAATGTTTTTTAAAGCTGAATTTCTAAATATAATTTCTAAATATAAATTTCCACAATTATAATCTGGACTCTCAAAATTATAATTTGGAGCCGCCACTGATAATATTTATTAAATTCCAAAAGTACTATCCTGTATATCATAAAACGTAAAATATTTTTTAAAACGGAATTTCTAAATAAAATGATCAGTTTGAGCCCCCCCCCCCAAATTATAATGTGAACCCGCCACACTGATAACAGCTGTTATTTCAGTTTGCATCATTCCCAAATTACAAATTGATTTTTCAAATAACATCTATGCAATTTAACGAACTTTTAAATCGACCCTGGTAGTCTATAGTTAATTTTATAGAATCTAATTACTTTTATTTTTAAATCTACTTTCTTATTGGGTCGGGGCTCCAATATATAGCTTATACGTGATTATGTAAGAGTAATTAGCTATTTATGTACAAAATCTTTTATTTTTTATAAAATATATGGTATATAAGTATTGATGTATGCTAGTAAATAAACATTAAAATTATATAATTTTAAAGAGAATCACAGGACTAGTAAAATGTATAAAAAATATACAGGGTGTTACTAAAAAGTTTTATGAGCATTTTTTATTGCTCAAAATCGGTTCAGTAAATTGAATTGCTCACATCAGCAAAATTGAGGTCCCTTAATCTTACATATGTTCCCCAAGTTTTATTTTTTCAATTTCCATAGGAACCAGATATTGGCGGTAGACAACTTTTTTCAAGGTAAAATTGTTTGACATGTTTTTGACATGCGATTTTTTAAACTCTCTTAATCGTTTATATATTCAAGAAAATGGATCGCGAAAATGGACCCTGTATATATGTTAAATTGTAATTTTAGAAAAAAATGTTTCAAATAAAATAGAAGGGGCTTTGGGTAGCCTATACAATAAAGTTTATTCGAATGTCCTATCTTTTATAGTTTCTAAGATATATCGAAAGTTTATTAAACTTCAAACGTGGCAATGTCGCGCTATATAACAATTGGCACCACGAGACTAATGTCATTGGACGCAGAATGCAAGGTACTATGTGTGCAAAATTCAAGCGGATAGTTTTAAATTTGAAACTCTGAACAAATAAATGGCATATTGGATTTATAAAAAATGAAAAAAACCGATCTGCGGAATCATCGTCTGCGTCTACCAAATTTCATTCAAATCAGTCCAATAGGGAAGGAGAAATTCTTGAACATACATCCGTACATACACACAGTTTTGAAAATCCACACTTTTAAATTTTTGAGCAAGAAAAAACTATTTTGAAACATTTCTTTTTGTGGTAAACTGTTTCTTATGACTCTCTTTGAATTATGTGTAAACGGTTTGCAGTGATTTGAATACAAGAGACGTACTAAGGTGAAATCGAAAAAATTGTCAAAACATGAATCCTATATCTTTCATGCACATATATGCATTAGATACGAATATGGTATATAAAAGATAAAAAGGGCAATATTATAGGAGCAAGTGTTTTACTATTATACTAAATGCTATTTCTAATGGACAGTCCAGATTCCAATTTTAATTCCTATCCGTAAATCTGCGACTAACTATTACTTTAAACCGAATATCTAAATTCGCATTTATATAATATTTACTTTTTAAATATTGTTGAACAGAAAACTTACAAATCACAGCAAAATACAAATTGTAGACGAACTAATACATACTAAATGATTTTAAACTCCCAACATTTATTTTTGGGAATTTTGTAATTATTTTTCTTAGATGAAGTACAAAATCCATCAACAAAACTTAAAAACTTTGTAATTATTTTTCTTAGATGAAGTACAAAATCCATCAACAAAACTTAAAAACTTTTCGTCGTTGTTTTGGGATGCAGATAACAAAGCAGCGTCACTGTCGCAAGCAAGTTTCAATACAAGTTCTTCGAACGAAATGGATGTGTCCAATTCAAATACTCCTCGCAGATGTCGTTTGAGCCGTTCTGCTTCTGCTAGTAATCTTCAACCGCGACAGCAACCTAAAAAACTATCAGACAGTTTTCGGCTAGAATCAACATCTACAGAACTATATCAACAGGATAGCAATTATACTGAAGAATGGATCAATAAGACTTCGATGAATGAACTGCTTGAAAATCATAATCAATGTGAAACTAATATAAATGTTAATAGTGGCAATGAAATTCAGAAACTTAAAGGCTGTGAAACACTAGATCTAGGTTATCATACTCAAAGTAGCACATTCTCGGATGATTCATGTACTACTTTTAGTTTATCACGTAATATTGTTGCTTCAACACCAACCACCTTAAAACACTTTTAGTTGATTTAAATTAATAAGTAATGACTGTCACTAATTATTTTGTACAAGTTTTTAATCAAATTTTGGCTAAAGAAGTTTAAAATATGGTTATAGAACTAAACTTTTATTATATATTGTAGGGAAAATTTAAGTACGCCAACTGAAACAAAACATATTTTTAATCATATGATTTATTCAGTGCATAATGAGGGTTGTTATTAATTTTTGGCACTTAAAATCTTCTGATGTTATTTGACACCTTCATACCCAGAAAATTTTTCATCAGCTGTGATAATTTTTCTGCATTATTTTTTATTTTAGTTATACTTCTATATAGGTTGAGTTGAACCTTTTTTGTGCAATTTGAGTTCTCGCCAGGGTATAAGAGAATTAAAATGAATCACGCATGATATTTAATTAGTTACTATCACCATATACTTCTTTAGTACACGCATGACGGCTGTATCCAAGCTAATATAGAGCATTCGATACAAGTTTTAAACATAAATAATCATTCTGGAAATATCTCATTTCCAGTACTTTTAGATATATATATTTTGTTACTTCTCGTTTTAGTAGTAGTTATGTAATAATAAGAAAAGGTAATGTATTAGTTGATTTCAGAAGGTTGAATGTTTTTAATTGCAAGCTTTCGCTTGATTTGTAAATTTCGTCAAGCTTAGTTTCTTATAGCTTCTTATGTTCTATGTTTTGAAAGTGAGTATTTGAGTTATCACCCAACAACTCTTTCAATGTATACAACTCTCAAAAAAATAGCCTGACGAAGTTTACAAATTAAACGAAAACAAAGTAATACATTACTTTAATGTATTACATGGAAAATTAGCACATTGTATAAATAAAAGGACAACACATATTATATTGTATGAGAAATTTATATTTTTGCATTGAAAATATTTTGAAATTTGTATTATATATTTATAGAAATCAGCTTATCTGATCTCGGTGTCTATAACTGAT
>WYDF02000120.1:0-11032 GCA_009867245.2 Adranes taylori
TTGCGGAATCTTCGCGAGTGGTTTAACTGTTCCTCGATTCAACTATTCCGATCAGCAGCATCCAAAATCAAAATTGCGATGATGATTTCCAATCTCCGACCCGGAGTGGCACATTAAGAAGAAGATATGTGAGTATTTTACTCAAAGTAAACCATCATATCTAAGTTCGATAGGATGGGGCTCAATACGGAACTTTGGGGCACAATCAAGTTCTGTAAACATTTTGTTTCTCCTTGTTTTAAATGATCAAATTGCAACTATTTAGTCTCACTTTAGTTCTGTTCCACTCCGATTTGATGACTATGAGCTAAATCTATATTTTTATATCCCAAGCTAGCTATTTATGCTCTAAGCTGGCGGTAAGATTCTTGGTCCTAGAAGCAGTGCGCGACACCAGCGTGCATAAGCAATAGACAATGAAGTAAGTATTATTTGCAGTCAACTGTAGGAAATTTAAATAAGTTTAATTATTTTGTACAATGCTTTAAAATAATTATATAGTAGAAATTTGATATTACATTTTTGTACTTTTTAAAAAGTCATGGAAATGTATTTCTTAAATATTTAGGAATTTATTTATGTTAAAAATTTAAAGTCTGATAAAATTAGTTTTTATCCAAACGAAAACTCAATTACTAATAATTTTATATCAAGATTGAAATGGAATAATAAATGTAAAGTAATTTATTATTCAATATATTAATCAATGAAATGCAATATTAAAAGAGCTTATTGTTGATTATTGTTTCTATGAATCTCATTTTTCGTTCTACTAACGCTTGCAAAACTTGTTGAACCGAATGTTATTGTTTGTAAGCATATAATGATTATAAATAATGAAAATATTTTGCAATCATTGATTCAACGCTATATATTACGAGGGTGATTTTACGAAAATCTAGTACACGTAAGAAAACGCACGATTTTTGTTTCTTTATTATTTATTTTTCAGCATAGTCCGCTGTTAACGCAATACACTTTGCAAGACTATTTTCCAACTTCTTCATTCCTTCCGAAAAGAAATTTTGCTAGAGCTCTTCAAAATAGTGGGATGTTTCAGTCATCACTTCATTGTTTATTGTAAAACAGCGTCGTCCGAGCCATTTTGCTTTGGGAACAGGAAGAAGTCGCAAAGAGCTTGATCTGCTGAATATGGTGGGTGATCAATCAATTTGTTGCCTAATTGGTACAATTTTGACTCCACAACAACCACTCTATGAGCGGATGCGTTCTCATGATGGAAGAGAACTTTTCTGTAAGCCAAGCCAAGGCGGTTTTTTTTTTCAATTCGGCGTCGGAACGGTCCAATAATGCTGCGTAGTAATCGCCAGTTATGGTTTTACCCTTTGCCAAGTAATGAATGAGAATAATGCCTTTCGCATCCCAAAACACAGTCGTCATCAGATTATCGGCCGATCGGGTTGTCTTTGCCTTCTTTGATAAGCCTTTGCCGCTTTTTTTTCTACTGCTTTGACTGTCCCTTCGTCTTCCGCGTGTAGTAAGGGACCCACGTTTCATTAACAGTGACGAGTAGACAAAAAAATCCATTGGATCACGTTGTATCTTCGTCAAAAGCTTCTCCGAATACGTCACACGTGCGCGTTTTTGGTCGAATGTGAGTAAACGCGGCACCCATCGCGCGGACATCTTTTGCATATCCAAATGTTTGTGTATAATGGCGTGTCCACGCTCGGTTGATATGTTTGCAGCCTCTGATAGATCACAGATTTTTATTTAACGGTTTGCCATAATCATATCAAGGATTTTGTTGACAATTTCTGGTGTAGTGACGATATTTGAGTGCCATGGGTGTTCATCATCAAAAACACTCGTACGACCACCAATAAATTCAGCTTTCCAAAATTTTATTGTTGCTACCGACGATGCAGACGCGCCATGTACAGCATCCGGTTCGCCTTTGATTTCTGCATTGTTTTTCCCTTTCTTCTAAAGGAACTGTATCACTGAGCGATATTCGACTTTTCCCATTTTTCACAAAACACAAAAGTTGCTTGCTTGCGACAGCTTTAAAAACCAAATTAATTATTCCTTTACCTTCAAATTTGTACTGAAGTCTTGTGTTAGATGGCAGATTCTATATTGGCAGATGTCAAAACTAATATGGCGTTTTCTGTGACCTAATGCTATCTGTCGAATGCTAGATTTATGTCAAACCACCTTCGTGAGACTCCTGATATACACATGGGCGTAAACAGCTTCTAGCAGCTTTTAAATCGAGGGGCAGACGTACGCAATCTTATACTGGTAAGAGTGCTTTCGTGGAGAAGAAAATAATAAGGGAAGGCCAGCTGTCCATCCTTACCCCGCCCTGTGTATGCCCATAGATATTTACATAGTCGCTTGTTTTGATAACTCTTGTATAAAGATTTTATATCATTGAAGGACTTCGTGACAGTTGGGCTTACGAACCAAAATGAAACTTGTCAGGAAGTAAAAGAAACAAACATTAATTACAAGTAATCAGGAAAAATTCAAGCCATCTACGTGTATTGATCAGGGACTAGCCTAAAATACGACGATAAGGATAGGTGGGGTTCTATTTCTGCCATTAGTATAAGCAGTCATCAGTACTTTCGTTGCCAGAGCCATCATTGCGATCTATTAGTGAAACCACAACTTTTCTGTCTGCTGGACTATTGTCGGATGCTAAGCTTGTTTTGAGAATTCTCTTTATATTACATGTATTGTAGTATAAACAGAATTTTCAAAACTAGCTTAGCACTCGGAAATTGTACTAGTACGCAGAACGGTTGTGCTTTTATTAATAGACCGCATTGATGCATCTGGTAACATGGGAGGTGATAGCGCTCTATATTAATGGTGGAAATTGGACTCATCTACCCTGGTTGTCATATTTTAGACCAATTGTTGATCAATATAATTGCTGATCATTGTTAATTTATTAATTTAATAATGGCGATATATGGCTCGTAGATGTTAATATTTCATTACATCAATCAATAAAAACATTTTGCCGCAATTAATTTTTAGTTATTGTTCTGGGATTGGCGATTGAATTGTTGATTTTTAGTTCTTGTAGGCATATGCTCTTTGTAGGCATATGCCCTTGATATATTATATTACATAGATGGTACTCAAAATTTTAAGTACGACCCTCATTGGCATAAATTCTTACCTTTATTACATTAAAGATTCTAAATTAACAAAAAATTACAATTAAAAATTGAAAAATGAATTAACCGACTTTTTCAATTTTGTTTTCCAGAAAAAACTGGAAAACAAAACAAAATAAACAACATTTAGAAAATAAGAAAAAGGGGGATAAAAAATATCCCCTTTCTTTCTTTCCCTAATAATTTTTTTCATTATTCCTATACCTTCTGTTCATACAATTTCCAAACATTCTTTAATCCAGTGCTCTTATTTATCTTCATATCTCCCACAAATCCTATCTACTCCCTCACTTTTAGTCATCCGGTTACACTTTTCCTCACTCCCACATTAAAAACGCGCTATCATATCTTCTCGCTCCATACTTACTTTAACTATCTTGTATTCTGGAAACTCTTATTGTACCTAGAGTGCTTTAATCGTCCCCACTTTTCTTGTAATTCCACATCATTCATCCTTGCTTCCACTTAATTCATCACCCTATTCACGTTCATCATCCTCTCCAGACCATTCTATTCTTTCATGTGCTCTCTTTCGATTTTTTGCCTATTCATTTATGCATATCCAATTCCCTCATCCTCTAACAGTTTCAACCATACTCCCTTAATTAATCTATCACATTAATTCGCCATTACCCTTTTCTCATACTTTGCCATTGTCATCATTCTTTTGTCCCTACACTTGAACTTTCTGCATTCTAGCAAAGCAATCTCACTCGGTGTTGCATTTTCCACCCTGATTGTTTCCTTCAGCATTCCAACTATCACCATCTCCATTCTTTTTCCTGCCTTTAACTCCCCACCGTACATGATTATATTCCTCACACAAACCTCCATTATCAGCATTCTGATCTTTTTTCCCACACACACTTTGACCATTCAATTGTAACTTTTGCTTCCATTACTACCATCTCTACATGTTTATTACACTTCTTATTTTTGTAAAACATAAATTCTAAATACTTCTAGCTTACATTCGTAATCCACATTGCCAATCTACTACCATACCTCTTTTCACTACATATCTATTGACTTTCAATCATCTCTTTCATTTCCTCTTTTGCGTGTTTGCCATACATACTATATCATTTGCATATCCCAAAGCCCACACTTTGTCTCCCTCTCTCTCTCTATCATTATCCATCCACACTCTAGCATACTCTAATATCACCCCCTCCTTTCTTAACAGTACTTCCAAATCAGATATGTAGATGTTAAACAAGCTCTCACTCATTCGGCACCCTTGTCTTATCCCCTTTTCTTTTTCAACCCATTCAAACACATTGCTTCCCACAGTAGCTGTAAGATTGCTTCCCTCTCGTGCATTTCTCTTATTACCCTTCTTATTCTCTCTGTCATTCCAATTTCTTTTATTCTCTTCCGTAATTCATCGCCTTTCAATGTTGTCAAATGCTTCTTTTATGTCGAATCATGTTTCTCTTATTTCTCTTACGCAACTCCTGTCTTATCAGTTTATTATAACAAGATTATCTGCTGCACTTCTAACCTTTATATGCCCATTCTCGGTCTTCGACAACACAATTCTCTCATTTAAACATCTTGTAATTCTTTTGTTCATTATCCTTCCAAACAATTTGAACTCATTCATTGATCCCTTTGTAACTATTCACGTGTGTTCACGTCACCTTTTTTAAATTCTCTCGTTTCTTTTCCAAATTTCTTTCCAACTTCTTACTAACTCTGTACGAATTCCATCTGGTCCAAATGCACCTTCTGTTCTCATTCTTTTAATCTGCTCTATATCTTCGTCTTCATTTATGTCCTCATCAATCTCATTCTCAACTTCCTCGTTCTTGACCTCATCGCTTTCACCATCCATCCATCCTTTTTCCTTCTCCGTGGTTGCTCCATCCATATCCAATCTGAATTTATTTTACCAGTCATTTATACTCACCATACATTCCTCCCTATCAGCTTCAATAGCTTCATTCATTTTTAAAGTCCTTCATACGTCTTTTCCACAACTAAGCCATTTAATCCTTTTGTTCTCTTCCTCTTCTTTCTACATTTTCCATTTCTACCTTTACCTTAATTTTTGCTTTTTGTTTCTCTTCTCATTTATCCATCTTGTATCAAAAACAGTACATTTTTCCCTATTTTTATTTCTTTTCCTTTCTTCTCTCTTCATTAAATTTTTCTTAATTTTCAGCACTATTTCATTAGCACCTTTCATCTTCTTCCTTTCGTCTTTTTCCAATCGCTGTTTAAATTTAATTCGTTTCTTGTCATCCCATCTAAATCTTTTCTCCGTTCTACAACCATATACACTCATTCTCATCAATTTTACTTTTCCATTTAGCCTCCCATTCCACCCTAGCGGAAAGTGGTGCAATTCACACTTTTCTCCTATCTTCATTTTAGCTCTATCTTCTGCTGCTCTTTCATTTATCAAAGTATACTCAGTTACAGACCCTCCTTCGTGCTCAGTATATAATAATTATTATTATTATAGTAAATGTCTTTATTGCCAAAACAAAATGCTTACAATAACTTCAAAGTAAAACTAGAAAGTTGGTAACATGAAGAAATTGAGTGAGAAGAAGCAGGAAAATTATTTAAAACATTTGTTGTGATCTCTCTATCTCCATTCTATATCTCCATCTCCATTCATGCATCCATTCCCTACTACTAATCACTCTTTTCCCACACACTTTACAAATCTCTTCCCTTTTGCACCAACCACATTATCCTTTGACTTTTTCTCTTCATACTTTCCATCATAACCTAAAAGCCCACTTCCCAACTTTCATATCTTAACGTTCAAATCTCCCAGAATCATCAACCTACCAATTTCTTCTTCTAGTAACTTTGCATTCATTATCTCATAGTTGGTTATTTTCATAGATTGAACTACTTACTTTATGGTAATTACTGACACAAAAGCTTATTTAGGACACAAATTACAGAAATATGTGAGTTTATATATATTCATTTAAATGATTAGTCATAATCTTTGCCAATATTCGAATTTAACTATAGAATGTTGCATTATTTAACAAGCACCATGTTATTGAAATCAGATAATTTTCATATTGTAGTGGACATTACTAATCTAAGAGCGTATAACAGCTTTTACTCGGTACTATAAAGAATTTCCTAATTTGGGCGTGGACACGACAACGCAAAGTTTGATGACACTATTTAAAAGAAACAATAACCACATGCATTCTGATGTATTAAAATTCCTTTAAGTTGAACTGCGCTGCCAAAACTTTTCCCAATAATCTCATTACTATATTTCATTACAATATTTCATTACTATATTTCATTAGGAGTAAACCTTTTTTGTCCTTTTTTTGTTTTTTAATCTCCCTTATTTCCTTCGTCTCTCTTCTATCCCTACTTAGTTTTTACAGTTTTTCTATCGTCCTTTCCCTTTCTTTATTTCCCTTGAAATGTTCCTCATTACTCCAATTCTCAACATCTTCCCTCCCTTGCCCATTCCATTGTATTCATTTACATTCTTTCACTCACTGTTCCCATGTTTCATCTCCCTCATAACAAATTCTATACATTCTCTTGTTTCTATCCATCCAGTACCTGTTCAGTACCTGCCCATCCCACTCTCTTCGGTTACACATCTAAATCTCGCTATCATTCTTTGACCCTCCATCCTGTCTCTACACCTTAACATACCTCCTGCTTCTCTTCTCCATTCATACTTATCATTATACCTATTTTTCCTGAAACTTTCTTCTCCCTCATGTTTTTCTACATATTTCATTTTGTCTTCTACTTCATTTTTTATGCCTCCTCCATTCTTTATCATACTATACCATCTATACAAAGACCATCCTATCCTTTCACATGCTTTTTTCTCCTAATAAACCAATCATTCCTGCATATGCCATTTCTGATCTCATTCTATCCTCTCCGATATACACTCCTCACCAATTTGTCACTTTCACCAATTTGCCGATATACACTCTTCACACTGAATACTTTCCTCTGAAAGATTATCATTTTTTAACCCAGCTACCAAGCATATCGCATTCCTACAATACAATCACACTTAGTGTATATATTTCAATTCATATTATTCTCTTCAGGCATCTTACTTGCAATATTTTTATCCCATTTATTTCACATACTGGCCACACTTCAGCCTCATACATCATTATACTTCTAACAGATCATCAGAATATTTGTCCATATTTTTAGTGATTCCCCAAACTTTCCTTCCCATACACACCTTACTCCTTCCATCTTACTTCCCTACTTCCGGTCGTACGTACTATATCATTCGCGTACCATAGAGACCATATATTTTATTCCTCATAAATACGCCCCCCCCCCCCAGATTGTCTTTTTTAGCGCTAATTTTAAATATGCCATATATCTGTATACTAAATAAATTTTCACTCATTGGGTAACATTGCCTTACACTCTTCGCTACTTCTAACCATTCTGAAAAATTTTGGCTTCTCTCGCCTTTTCTTTCGTTTCTATCATCGTTATAATTCTGATATTCCAACTTTCTCTATCTTCTCCCACAATTGCTCTCTTATTAACTTGCCAAAAGCGGACTTTAGATCTACAAACAACACATATAGCTTTGCTGCTGTACCTAATTTAACGTTACCATATTGTCTGTGGACTCCCTATATCTAACAAACCTTGTTCGCGTCTTTGAAAATACTCCCTTCTCCTTCAACTCCTTTTCCAATATTTTACTCAATATTTTTGCAAACAAACTAAACATATGATTCATGACTGTCACTCCCCTCTAACTTTTTGCACATTTCCTATCTCCTCGTTTATACACAGGGACGATTAACCCCTGTTTCCATTCTTCAGGTATTCTTTCTACACTATAATTTATTTATACCCGTGGTTAAAGCCTTTAGCTCACTCTCATATAAACATATTTACGTCGACACCCTGTCAGGCCTTTGCGCACGTTTTCGTGTTATTTTCAATATCTCATACCCTCAATTTTATGCCTCATTTGTCTCTATCACTTACTTCTGTCTTACATTTTCCTCCCATTCTTTCAACTGTATAAAACTACTACCTCTTTCCTCAGATACTTCCACACATCATTCATACTTTTGAAATTGTTTATTATTTCTCTCTCATAACTCTCATTCATCTCCTTACATCTCATATTCTCCATTTTTCATTCATTCTTTTCTTTTTTGTATTCCTTCCAGGATGCTTCTCCTTTTTAGATCCTTTTTAGTACTTCCCTTTCCCTGTTTTTCTTTCTTATACAGCCCTCATCTATCCGATACGAGCTTCTTGTTCTTCTCTTTAAACTCTGTCCTCCTTCTTTTCGTTTGTTTCTCTTAATCTCTTCTATTACCTAATGATGCATGCTACCCATCTCAGCCCATTTTACTTTTTCCACCCTCCGGGCGATTCCTTTTTTCTTTCATTCCAACTATGTCCTTCCTCTCTTTATTCTCTTTGCTCACCACCCTTTATATAAGTCCTTATAACTTTCGTTTTCATACATTCACTCCGATTTCATCGGAAAGTGATCAGACTCTATCCTATTTCCTATCCTTATTATTCTGAGTGGTTGTAATATCATTCAAAATCATATAATTAATTACTGATCCGCCTCCATGCCCTATAAATGTTATCTCTCTATCTCGATTTCCATCCATACATCCGTTCCCTACTGTCAATTCCTGCTTTTACATCCATTCTAACAATCACTTTCCCTCCACATTTGACTTCCTTTCCATGTCATATTTAGTATAAATCTTTAATTTCTGCTAAGGGCACCAATAGCTTAACCAATGGTTTAAATATAATTAATTTTCCTCATATTTATGCCCAAATTTAAAAATACAATATTTATTTCGAGTTCAATTAGATGATCACATACCTACCTGTGCACATTGCAGAAAAATTTGTGAAAGTGAATTTTTTTTAATTATTGCGATTAATATTATATTATAATATGTACGTTGTGGTATTTCATTATAAACATATTTAAGTGTCAAGGTTCGTGTTGTTATTATATCATACGAATATCGTCGTGGTTTTGCCCATTTAAGCCTCCCTCCTGTTTTGTTTAATCCAGTGTTTCTTAACCTTTTTTTGGGTAACCACACATTAAAAATATTTTTAACTTATTTCAATAATAAGATTCCATTCTGTACATATTACTTCAGTGTGATGGCTGTGCCTGCTTAAGGAACACATCATATTCCATCGAGGCTCTAAAATTGGCAAGATAACTCGAAACTCAACAACAATTCTGAGGAGTCTCTCTGTCTCTCTTGTTGGATTTGATCTCAGTTAATGCCATCAGTTGCTCCTCCTCTTCGGTCGTCAAATTGACTTCTCCACTGATACCAAACGGATTAATCATCCAAGCAAATTCGTCGATGTCAAATAATGGAAAATAATTTTGAAAAGAAGTTAACTGAGAGTGTTCAAATTTTATTGCAAATTTGCTTCTGATCCTTAAATTTGTTAACAAGTGGAATGCAGTCGATTATTCTTTTCGATGTTTTGCTTTTCTACAAAGACAATGTCTCATTAAATGGCTTCAACTTCGATAAAGATGTCATGATATTTTCGGATGGTCGTTGAAGGCTCAAGTTCAGTGAATACAACTTGTCGAATAATTCGGAAAGAAATTATAGCTTGAACCACTAGATTTCGTCGTCCAGTTGGAATCGAAAATCTTGATCCTCAGTTTCAAGGAAGGACAGTACCTCTGCTGTCAGATCTACAAGTCTTTAAGAACTTTTCCTTTTGAGAGCCAGCGAACTTCCATATGATAAAGTAAGCATTTGTTATCGGTGTCCATTGCTTTATAAATTTGTACAAAGAGTCGTGACTGAAGTTATCCAGATTTTATGAAGTTCACTTCTTGAACAACTAGAGTAATGATAGAATGCATATTATTTGAATGCGGGACTTTCTCCATGAGTCATGCATTGGTGGAGGCGATATTGGAATTTTGTTGACGTTTTCTTTGCATTAAAAGACATCCATCGGTGCAAATGCCAACGTAGTTGAAAAGCAAACCACCTTCTATATGTTATCGTGTTTTGTACTGCCGGTGAAACTTCTGTAGAATAAGATATTGTTTCTAACATTTTCCGTCTTTGATGCAGCGAATGAATGGAAGAAGCTGAGCTTCTTCACTAAAGTCCGTGTATATTTCAACTTGAAGTGATCAAAGTTTTTCCACAGATGTGTGGACTTGGTCGCCAAATTGATCATGTAAATCTGATGAAATGTCGATGATTCTTCTCGAAATTATATCATTTGACAAAGGGACTTTCTTCATTTTTGCGGCAGCATGGGATAGAAGTATAGTTTCGATAATAATACCTACCCAAACTCTTGCGACGTACTATCTCTTATAGATACGTATGCTAACGGAACTCCAACTAGCGACGTTGCTAATGGGTAGCCTTAGCGCTCATCATAATAATGGCGCAACTAGATATTAGAATAATTCGGTCTTCAGGAATCTTCTCGGGCGCCAGGTTCGTTTAAAGTGAGACCGCACTTTGAACTGATGTTGTTTTTCCGGTCCTCACAAGCTCTCTGAGGGCTCAAGTATGCTCTCAAGTAGGGCTCAAATATGTAATGTTAAATGAAATAAGCGGTATTCAAGCGGTCTTATATTAAATGGTACAGAAACAACATTATAATTGAAATGAAACGGAGCATAGCACAACGGTAGTGCAATAATAACACTAAAAAAACGGCGCTTAGCGAAATATTAGCGGTGCTGATAAAGCTAAATTTAAATGCGGTGATAAACTAATAATACGGAAAGAAAGTAGCAGTTATTCACGGGGGGGGGGGGGATCCATACATAGGATTGGAGCCAGGTTAGGCATCCCAGGGCCCTTAGGGTTTTACCACGGCGCGTAACACAGCTG
>WYDF02000131.1:0-27581 GCA_009867245.2 Adranes taylori
GTGAATAAGACAAAGGTTATGGTGTGTAAAAGAGGAGGGAGAGAAAGTAAGAAGGATGTGTTTGAAATGAATGGTAGTTTAATCGAGTGCGTGAATAAGTGAAAGTATTTAGGTTACATGATTAGTAGAACGGGTAGTTTAACGGAACACGTAAAGATGATAGTAAAGAAGGCGGGTGTAGCAGAAGAAAGGTTATGGAAGGTATGGATGAATAATTTCGGGGAATCGTTGAATATGAGGTTAAGGATATTGGAAATATGTGTAGAAAGTATGGTAATGTATGGGGCAGAGGTATGGGCGGTAAGGGAGAGAGAAAAAAATTGAAAGTAGCATCTGGAAATATTTAAAGCGGATTTTGGGAGTGGATAGGTAGACACAGTCGGAGATCGTCTTACTAGAGCTCAATGGGTACAAGTGCTGGGTAAAAGGGGTAAAGAAGATGGTAAAATACGAAGGGAAGGTGATGCTAGGAAAGCAGGAAATAATTGTGAGGAAGGTATATATATGTGCATTGGAGGAGGTGGAGAGAGGAGAAAAAAAAGATGGATGATTGAGCGAAAGGGAGTGTATGAGAGATGCGGGTGGTCAATGGGTGAATGGTATGATAGGATGATGAATGGAGGCGCTTGGGAAATGGAAGTAGAGAGAAAGATTAAGGATGTGGAAATGCAGGAGAGAAGGGAAATAATAAGAGGATCGCGATATAAAGCGAAATATAAGGAATTAGAAGTAGAAGGAGCGAAACCAAGATATCTGGAATCGGATAAGTGTATGAATGTGAAAAAAATTATAGCAAGGTTTAGATGTGGGAGTATGGAGAGAGGGAATAGATATTGGATAAGAGAGAGTGAAAGAAACTGTAGGATATGTGGAGGTAGGGAGAAAACGTGGGGGCATTGGGTGAATGAGTGCGATTTGATTGGATGGTAGAATGAGGAAAGGGAGGAAGCAAGGAATTGGAGGGTGTGTTTAGGGCAGAGTGGCATAGGGGAGAAAATAATGGAAAAAATAGCGGAGAAAATAAAGGGAAAGGGGAGAGGAATCAAGTCAAAGCGGCATATCAGGTCATCTCATATTTGGGGACTAAAGGGGGGCGGGAGGCTTTGTCAAAAGTATACTCGTCTCCTTTTATATACTCGTATTAGGTAGTTTTGGTAAAAAAGGAATGAATTTTTGTAGTATTTGATGCACTAAAAATTTTTCCTGATACTTTAAGAAATTTAACGATCAAAATTGCTCTGTTTTGTTAATGAAAGCATAAGTGATGGAACATGTAAGTGGTAGTAGTAGTAGCCCTACTCCACCAAAACCTTAGAAGCATTATATTGAAACGCCTTCTGCTAAATGCGAAAGTTAATATCCAATCTGATTCGTCGAAAGCAGCGCAAGGGTGCAAAGCTTTACGACTTATTTAAAACCGAGTGGTGGAAGTATACTTTAACGCTTTTTGTAGTTAAAAATGGTAATAATAAATCGCCTTTGCGTAAGAAATATCCCGACGCAAAAATATATTCTCTTATCTGTCTCAAAAATGCATAGATGGGTTTTAAGGTAAAGAATGCCGCTAGCATTCGGCTAAAGATCTTACAGCGCGGTATCCTTTCAGAATAAACGCGCGAAGAAATTTGCGGATGTATAAATGTCCGTATGTTTTTCTATGCGGGTCGGCTTTTGTTTGAGAATTACATTTTTCTTACGACGGCTGGTCTTGATCTTTCTAGCGGGATTTGGATTTTATTTTAAGCTCACTAAACATGTATAATACTAATTTACACTTATATTTATATTATTTAGTAATTAGTTATTACTAAATTGATTTATTAACTGGTATATTATATTTGTTTAAAGATTTGAATTATATTCGATTTGCCAATTTATATTACATTAGGGAATTACTCATTGAAATGATGACTTATTAGAGAATTGCTTATTGAAACTGATAATTATTTGAATTAGTAATATGCCGGTATCAAATCCAACAATAAATAAAAACTATGTAAACAATCGTAAAGTGATTTAAAAACACATTCAAAACACAGTTGTTTAGTAGTACTCTTTGAATATACACAAATCCAGTCACACAGGCACTGAAAAATATTGACTTTTATCACATTTTTTACAAACAAAATTTTATATTTGTGACAGATTGTTCTCTATTAAGTTCCTGATTTACTTATAAACTTATTACAGAAATTTGAATAAGATAGACATACTAAGGCAAAATTAACTAAATTAAAAACATTTATCTTATATCTTCTATATTACATATGGTATATGAAAGATAAAAATAACCGTCATCTTAAGGCAGGAAATTTTTGAAAATACACTTATTAGCATAAAACTTTTAAATTATAAAATCCTTGCTTCATATAGAATTCACCATATAAGACTTATAAAAGCTAAATGCTTTGCAGGTATTTATAAAATGGGATTGCTCCTTTCCTACGCCATTTAAAACGAACTATTTAAAATTAATTCAATTAACAAAGTCGAAAGCTTGTTTTTATTTCGTTAGCTTTGCCTTAAAAACAGAAACTTATCTGGAAATGAAGTGGAGAGAAATACACCACACACTGACACATCGCAAATGCACACGCTCAACACACACACACACGCAGATACGCACACACACACACAAGTTACAAGTAAAACGCAACTTGAACCCTGTGGAAGAGAAAGTCCCGAAAAGGCGTAACGTTTACGTTTTAAGTAATACGTAACTGCCTCTATACGCGAATATATTGCTCGCTTAAATCCCATTTAATTTGACATTTTCAGTTGGTAGTTGAATCCTATCACTCGAACAGGACTGGCTTTACTCATTTAGTCCACATGGCATGGCAAAACATGGCAAGTCTCTATTTTCGCAATTAATAAATCCTTAGGCAAGGTTTTAGTTTTTTAATTTTGCATGTAACATTCGAACGTAACAATACAAAAATATTGTTATCGCTTAATTAATCCAACGGTTAATTAGCTTAATAAATTAATATAATATGTCAATAATCATTAATTAACAAATAATTTAATATAAATGGATAAATCAAATTTCTTTCGTTAAAAGGAAGCCAACTCGCCCAGAATCTCAATAAAAATATAAGCGAAGGTAAACGACTTACGAAAGATAAGAGAAAGAATCGCTGCACCTATTCACATTTGATAGATATTTATACAAATATAATTATTAGGAGAAATTTATGAGTTTTCGTGCGCGTTTAAGTTAGATATATTTTTTCCGCTTTCTAGCGTGCACTTTCCAAGAATCTCAACATCAAAAGAACTTCAGCAGTTTTAAAAATACGACGTCATACACGAAACTCTTCTTTGGCCAGATGTCACGTTACGACTCCCTAAAAAATAGAATGAGTCGTAATGTCATTGTCAGGTCGGGCTTTGCATTTGACCAAAGGTCAGAAAAACGGCCGTTTTCTGCAAAGGTCAGAAAAACAGCTTTTGCATTTGACCTGTTAACTCTTCATCTTTTGCATCACAAGTCCGTATGGTCCTAATACCTATAGTTTACTAAGGAGGACCTGGAGCCTCCCACAACTCTAATGATGAAGACTACGAATTTGACGGATAGGGTGGATGTTGGATCCTTAACTCGCATTGCAACTCCTGATATTTGGCCACTTTTTATTGTTCCTTAATTGCAATATTCTTGTCATCGGGGCTAAAAAATTCGAGGAGGAACATCTCCCGCTTAATGAAATCTAACAACACAATATCAGTTTTCTTTGCAGCTATTTGATGGACTGTAGGAAAACCGTAATTTCAAAAGATTTTAGTAGCGTCATTTTCACAGTCTCAATATCTTTAATGACGTAGCATGCAAGCGGGGCTTTGTCTATACCGTAAGAATGATGTATGGATGTATATGGCGCTAGATGTATTTAGTTCTAGCGTACACCGGGCATGCGGAAAGAATATAAATTAGGGTCTCTGGTTCAGACCTTCATGCTCGACAGTTTGTATCGGAGACCTCTACGGCCATTATATTTTTACGGCACACAAGCGAGTTTATGACAACGTCATGGCAAGAAAGAATAAGTCTCTCAGATAGCAGACCAGCAGATCATATATATGTCGAATGCTAATTCTGGTGATAGCTCCAAGATGCCATTGCTCACGTGCTTTGGCCACATAACTAAAATAAAATATCTCAACGCATAGCAAAATGTAACTAACATGCCTCGAAATATATGTTCATATATTTCGATTATTTTACATTAGATTTTATCTACTTACCAGACATTTATTTCAATTGAAACAACAAAACAAAAAAAACTTGTAATAACACGTATAGAGAATTTTATAGAAACTGTTTCAGAAATAACCTCAAAACTTAAAATGTGCTCATATGAAATGTGCGCAAAATTTTAAATTGTAAAGAGACATTTTAAATTGCTACTCATTTAGCACAGTGGTTTCCATACAATGATAAGACTGTTAGGTCTAAGTTCGCCATTTTGTGTGTTTTTAATAGGCCGGAAATTTTATTGGATTAACAGAGGATATTTCAGCGATTGATGATCATTCAACTCTTGTCTGATTGGTAATCGTTGGAGCCTGTAATTTTTTTGTGGATTTGGAGATTTTGTGTGGCACGTACTCGGTCGCTTGTCAGACTGAAAACCGGGCCAAGCTAGACGTCTATCTCAGATAGTGTTGCAGCTGCAGAACGTAGTGGCTGTTCCTGTGAATCACGGCCAAAAGGTGAACACCAAGTGTATTCCTGGAATTGGCTCCTGGTGTTGCACTCCAGCGGGATAATTTCATGTATTTTACGTATCTTTGTTTGCACCTTTTAGAGCTTTTCATTTTAGAATTCTTTTTGTTTATCATTAATTAGTTAGCGCCTCACGCAAAAACATGCTCTGTTTATACAATTATTGCCAGTCCATTTTAGGTTGAAAAAGGGCGGTGGGGAATCTAGCATTTACAGTTCAAGGGAAGAATTAATCTTGATTTGGTAAGAATCTGTATATCGTTTCTTATGAAAATGGATTTGAATATTACTTAAATTTCATTTTTATTATTGAATTTGGTGTTGGGCTCAGTCAGGCTTATTTAGTAAAAAGGCGGGACTAATTATTATGGTTAGATTAAATTAATTATTGACTGTTTAAGTTGCAAGTCGTATTGAAGTTTTTATAAATTTTGTTAGGAATTTAAACTCGTCTTTACTTCACTTATGTATATTTATTTGTGGCGACCGGTTTCACATAACCGTGCTATGCATCGTCAGGCCCCTTTACTAAAAATTACAATACAAAATGATAAAAAGGTAAACTTATTGTGAACTTTATATAAATTAATACAAAATGACGAAAAGCTATATAAAAATACTGTGAACTTTCGTTGTTGACTCATACATCTCACTCAAAAAAATTATATAAATCAAATTATCCTTGCATTTTTGCTTGCGTTAAGAAACTAATTCTTGTATCTGATTTATGCAAACTATTTTTAAAGTGAACAAATATATTTTTTGTAAAGTGCCTTGACTGGTTCAGCTTTACTCTGCCATACGTATTGCAATATAATACATACATTTACCCTTCATGTATTGTGATCTTGATATTGCCGATTTTATTAAGAGCATTTAAGTGCTCTGATAATTGATAAATAACGATGATCCAAATTGTTATGTGTTGTAAGGCCTTCCTTTACTGTGATTATTTTAACGTTATTTGTTATGTTTGTGTTTTGCGGCAGCCAATTTTAATCTGGTAATTTATACGGGGGGTAGTTGTTAAGATTGATAACAACAGAATTATACGGGAGAATACTTAGGCTTGCTTCAGATTGTTTTATATAAGAATACTTGATTATTGATTATTTTACTATAAGAATACAGATTGCTTTACATAGTTCATTGAACATGTGATACTCTGATAAAGACATCTTGTTTCTTTTTTTGGTATCTATCATTGACTAACAGCGACTCAAAGTAATAAATTTTCAACTTAGTATTATGTCCAAATAAAATTTTTCAAAATTGCTGTGAGAATTTAATTAATTAATATCTTTTGATATAACTTCAGACCGATATATTGTTAATTTGTTTCGTATTTAGCCTTGAATAATATAACTCCTCAAAGTAATAATTTAACTTAATAATTATTTCATAGTTATAAATTGTTAAAGTTGTGCTGGACTATTTAGAAAGTTCTTATCTTACTGTGATATATTCATGAACAGATTTAATTGTTATTGTGTCGTATCTCACCTTTTATGATATTTCTTTGCAAATACTTCTATTCATTAATATGGTGGTAAAATTTTGATCTACAAATCTTAAAATAAATTTTGCTTGTCTTGTTACATGAGATTTTTACTTATCCTGTGAAGTTATTCGTACATAGGTACTGGCGCTCATCTGGGTAAGTATTAATAAGCTTCTGTTGTCTGCACATACTACTGGACATTGGATTTTACGCTGATATCATTCTAAATCGACTAGTCAGGACAATTAAATCTCAGAGGACGTAAAGGCAGGTTATCTTGTGAAGAAGTAGCCAACACATTAAAATATACACTTGCTAAGAAATGGTAAAATTTGTCATTTTGCAGTAACCCGACGATATTTGATCACCTTCAGTATTAACTAATAAAATCTAGAATTGAAGAATTATCTTTAAACCAGATCTGTATGACAAAGACCTGCACTTAACTTTCTAGATGAAAAGCCGAAAACACGAGAACGACATCTGTAACTAGCTTGGCGTAGTTGTGCCAACTCAAATTAGTTAACTTGAAATAGTTATGTATATTACGTTTATAGTTTTGCTCGAGCACGAGACCGTTGATGATATATACCATAAAGCCACAGTTTTTGACCTAACATAGTTTAACGATATTTTAATCTATTTCAATTTTAGTAAAGGCCTAATTAGTTCATCTCGAATAAATTTCCGACATAATTTTCGAATAGATTAAGGATGTCTAATTAAACTTTCTGTTACAAGTAAAATAATATAAAAGTGAAGAAAACAATATCAAAAAATTTATATACAAACAAATTTTGTTACAACAGACATAAAACTCTTCGACAGAATATGGAGCACAGCATATCAGTACTGTTTTTAATTTTCCTTTAAAACTAAAAAAAATCGAACATGATTTTAAGTAATTTGGTACCATGTTGTAAAATTTACAACCTGTGTAGAAGACACTTTTTTCAAATAAACTTAAATTGTGTTGAGGCGACAAAATCAAGTATCGGCAACATTGTATACTATTTATCGTATTCATAGAGTTATCTATTTGGCAACGCTGTTGTCTATAGTTATCTGCCAATCAGTTGGTTTCAACGAGTGTCAATGCGTTTGTTTTTGTATTCATTCTGCTATATATTTTAGTTTCTATCAAATATATTATTACTTATTGGTTTATTCCAAACTTGAAGCTATAATAAACGTTTTCCTGAAGCGTTCACGTAAATAGTATATTGTACATTGTGTTCATATAAGTAATAAACTCACATTAGGTCATGGGCCCAGTAAACGGATGTATTGTGTAAGAACTGTAAATCGTGTACATAAGCGAATACTTTCTCGTTGACTACATTCGTTTTGTTATAAGAAACGTTTAGATTAACCAAAATAAATAAATTAAAATGGCTACCTCAAATGTGATACCAAATGTACCGAATATTGAGAAGTTAAACCGGAAAATGAAACTAATGGCTTATTTGCGTGTTCAAAAGTTAATGGCTGCAGTGTACTGATCTGCAATACGTCGTGGGGACGATACACCTGTAGAACTAACTCCAGAACTAGAATTAGTTGTAGATTCACTGGACAACAGTCAGCTCAACTACGTAAGTACAGCTAGTTGAGAAATAGTCAGAGCTGTGTACCAGTTTGCTAGCTGTGTACCATTTGATCATCAGGTATATGTTACAAATATATTTAGTACTTATTGCTATGATGGTACCGCGATGGCACAGCATATTGCTAGTGTAGAATATCTAGATCATCAGTGTAAATTGGCAGGTGATCCTGTGTCAGATGCACACTTTATTGTCAAAATGACGTATACATTACTAAAGAGATATCAAATCATAGCTGCTGTTTTTGAAATAATAGAAAGCAATGCAAAGCGCCCAAAGGAGACATTAACAAATATGTTGTTACCTGCAAAGTGTAAGTTGGCAGTTAACTTTATAGTGAGCAAGGCAAATTATAGTAATTTGGCTCCTTTAACTGAAAAGAAAACGATAGTTAACAATCCGAAACAAAAATCATTAGCAGTAAAGACTAGCTTAGGATCAGCTAAGAACCAGGTAAGGACCAGATAAAAATGAGGTAAACACCAGATCAGGATCAGGTAAGGACCAGCTAAGAACCAGGTAAGGAACAAGTAGCAGATGATAGAAATCAGGTTTCGCCTTCTAGAATCAGCTGGAGCTGCTATCTCAAAATCAATTCAGTTATGTTTGGTTAACCAAGGATCGATGCATCTAATAAGAAATCCCGAATTGAATAAGAGGAGGAAACACATTGATATAAAATTTCACTTCATACGCGAAATGTATGAAAATGGATTCATCAACATTATATATGTTCCTTCCAGTAAGCAGATAGCCGATATACTTACCAAAGCATTGGGGAGAGGTGGTTTTGAAAGCTACCGACAGGGATTCAAAATTCATATTGCTGAAACCTGCGACCAAGTCTTCAACTGATGGAAGTATTGTGTTTATGGAGTTTTCTATTGGCAACGTTGTCGTCTATAACCTGCGTATAAAATCCCTGCGTACCTGCGTATCAAGTATAAAATCAAGTATCTGGCTATCCTATCAGTCAGTCGGTTTTGATGGGTCTCAATGTGTGTGTTTTTGACTTAGCATGTTTACATGTTCAGTTGCAAGGAATTTCTACTGGCCAGGCGGAATGTACTTGTGTAGCGAATAATAATTCACCTAATGCTGGGGTGAAGAGGTGTTATAACTGTAATAAAACAGGTCACTTTATTTCTCAATGTAGATTACCAAGTACCAAATTACGTTGCTTCAAATGCAATAATCCGGCTTTCAGCATGAAAACGTGTCCTAAATGCTCGTATCAAAAAAACGCAGCAGGGAGTTTGGCGACCAAGAAAAAAAAAGAACTCTTGGCGTGATTAATATATAGTGTAAAGGAACTATAGAGTTGGGGAGGGGGGTCTAAATTTATAGCCAATATTTATTTATTTTAATTTTTTTTTCCTAATAATGATTGCCAAATTTTAAAGATAATTAGCGAGCCCATATTTATATTTTTATCTACCCCAAATTACTGCGCAATAATTTTCCAACTGTTTATCTCTTCCTGCTTATTCCAACTCTACAACCCACTAATTATCCCCAGCATGAGCCAATGGCCTTACCAAGTGATCAAACTATAATGAAAGGATGACTTAAACCTACTAAACGCCCATATAGGACTCTCCAAACTATTCTGAGATTATCCCTTCTGTAGCCCTCTTCACTGCCATACGGCTAGCTCCATCAAAGTGATACTATTAATGTGACTATTGCCCAGATCTTCTGCGCCACATATTTTGTGACTACGGAAGGCACAGATAATCCCACTCTCCTAGCAAAATACGAAAACTGATCTACAATAACCACTTCAGAATGTTAAATAAAGCTAAAAGTCAAACACAATTTTAACTAATTGTTAACAGCTAATCAAATGAAATAGTTTACAGTGTGGAATGTGAATAACTAGGTGAGGTGAGGATGGTCAGGAGATTTTTAACAACCTTTACAAAATATCTTACAAATGTATATATATATATATATATGTATGTATGTATGTATATATCACAGTATGCAATTTAGATCATCTCCAGCAAACCCAAATCCCTATAATTTCTATCCCATTAATCAAATTAAAAGTCGCACATATAGTTCACGTAACTTTATGCGTAAGTTTTTAAAAATCCAGTTAAAATCCAATAAATGCCCAACCCTGATATTTCTTTATTCAAAAATATATCTTATCTTGATAATACCTGCTCTTGATATAGTAATCTCTACAATCACTAACAATGATTACAACAGAATAATGTTTAGTTAAAATCCAGAATCCCCGTCGCCCGTCCCCAACTCTATAGTTTCTTTCTTTACGCTAGTTCTTTACACTTTAAATAACACGTTAAAATGATTGATTGTTGGTTATTAACTCTTGGTACACTTAAGTTATTAACTCCTCAGTGTTCCAAAGTTTCATGTCAAAAAACCAACCTCGAACTAGAACCAACCTCGAAGAAAAATCGGTAGTGTACCAAGTAAACTATATAATGATAGTGGTAACTATAACCCAGAGAGTGAAATATCTCTAGTACGATAACAAGTACAAAAAAATTTACACCTACGTAGATTTCGCAGGAATATATCCTTCCCATAGGCAAAATATTAGTGATTTATCACTAATATTCCAAAATAATTTATCAAAATTATCAAGTATAAAATATCCAGTTACGGTTGTGAACCAAATAGCTACCAAGTGAGTGAAGTAACGATTAAGTTACTCCGTAGAAATACCTCGAATGTAAACAAAGTTACCCAAGGTGACCAAAATAACCGTCAAAATAATTTCGTAGCAATAAATCAATTATTCAATTTAGAGAGACTTTCACAATGTGAGTAAATTAACTGTTCCTTACAATCATACACGCAACATCAATCCTTCCTTAATTTTACAATTCAAATACCAATTTAGAAAGGTAAGGCAAAAAAATTTAAAAATATTACGTACCCATACACTACCAAATATCTTGATCCTATTCAATTTCCTACATCTTGGCAACTGTTACTCTTGGTGTAACAAAATGATTTGTGACTTCGACAGCTAATTACTAAACTCGATATGTCCCCATATCCCATAAAATCGACGATGATGTATCTTATGTACCCAAATTCGGCGTAACACTCTCTCCAAACCAGAGAAGTATCCAGACAGTTGTGCTCAAGAAATTAAATCAATCAAAAAAATGTCCCGGCCAACAAAAGTACCATTAAACATATAATCCAAAGAAAAAAATATAGTCCAAAAAAAATCTATGAAAAAAATCAATACGTCGTAATTGTCGAGATAAAGCGAAAAGACAATGGCCTCCATTTAATGACCTCAAGGAAAATGATACTTACCCACTAAATCAATAGCTGGTTTTTTCCTTCATGTATTATTGCTGCTCCGATGTTATGGACTTCCAGAATTGAACGAAATTTTAAATCCGCTCAAGCGAGATGACTACTACGCCATAATTCGATAATCAATGGTCTTGAAAACCACAATCCACCTAAAAAAAACCAACAACCAACCGTGGTATATACACCGTTATACCCCAATAATCGGTAATAACGAATTGGGACCACTTAGCCCAAAATTTGAGTTTAACAACAGTACATTTCTAATTCGATTCTAGAAATTTAGCAGCCAGAAAAAATGGATGCTGTTCAATCTGCTGTCTAGGTCACAAGTGAAGAAACGACCTTTTCCCTTCAACAACGTTTAGCTGCTCCCACTACTGCTAATGTTCCTCTCTAGAACACTTACCATTTTAGAAAGTAGTACCAACATAAACTGTCTAATATCTTTAAAAATCGGAAACATTACAACCCCGCAAGTTAAATAAACAAAATCGAACATTATTCCGACTGTATGGTCACTCATTTCCAATGTTAATACTCTTGAAATTAAAAATCAGTTATGACGCTGTCTTCCCTTAAAAAATCTGCCGCTATTATTTACTGAACTTAATGACGGAAAATAACGCAAGATGTCACCACCGCATGACATATAACCTAGTTGCCTGTAAAAATAATTTCTAAAAATTTTTAAATATTTTAAGAAAATTCAATATAGAAAATAGAAAAGTAACAATAAAGAAAATTCCCTTCTTCTTTCCTCCCCAATTAAGTGAAAAACAAATGGAATAGATTAAAATAATTTAATAGACAGAAGTAAAACAGCGCCATCTATTCTTGAAATATTGGGTTGATGAAAAGCCTTGTTCACACGTCATAATGTATTGACAAAACCCTAATTCACACATTACGAAAATATCGTAAGGTAAACTAATTTACTGTATCACAAAAATTAAACGTTATATATTCATTATGATATTTCTTTCAGTTACTATCAAATATATTATCATTATTTGCTTTGTACCAAACTTAAAGTTATAATAAATGTTTTCTTGAAGTTACTTACATTATGTTCACATAAAATAGTAAACTCGGATTCGTATTTTATATATGTTTGTTATTAAAAAATATGGTTTGTATTTTAAAGCATGATTAAGCAAATGTTAGAATACGTTCTAGTATGCAGTGTCTAAAACTATTTATAATGCTATTTTAAATAAACATAGGAGGAAAACAATCGTTGGACTCCAACGATGCAGAATGAAATGCCATCCACCATCCTCATCGCTCTCTTGCTCACACTACTCGATATCATTTACTTTTAACAGTTTGACACAGCGCCAAATCCAGACTAAAGTTTTGTCTGAAATTCCTGTCTGACGTAGTGCAAATTCATAGGATCCATATGTGTTTAAATGTTTCATTCTCTTACGATTTACTTTTGCGTCAAATCTAATAATTACATAAACAATTTCGAAAGGTTTATGTGACAAAACTCAGATTTTGACTAATTTTAATGCACATAACCCCTTCTTCCATTTTGTGAAATGGTGGTGTTAGGTAAATCAAAACCACTATAAGGATTAAGTATTTTAATTTCATGTATTTTTAGCACAAAATGGGAATATTAAAAGTAGTTACTTTTAATTATTCAATCACTTAATAAAAAAATATACTAAATGGACTTTCAACGCCCAAATTGTGTTTTAACCAATTAACAAATTATAAGGAAGTAACTGTACAGTTTGTGGCGTTTTTTATTCAACTTCCATGGCACAGAATTGACTACTGTGATATATCAACAAAAAGACGGTACCAAGATCGACATAAATTGTGACCACATTGACAATGACTATAATAAATATATGAGTGGCGTAGATCTAGCGGATCGACTTCGCCAAGCAAATTGTATCAATAGGCGGTCCAAAAAATGATGCCACTGCCTATTTTTTGAAATTGCTAATATTGCTTTCGTCAACAGTTACATCCTCTATAAAAAACTTAATCCCGAAGAGCAGCTTACGTTACTTGATTTTAGAAAAGAGGAGTTGCCCTAGGACTCATGAATCAAACCGACAATTCTGTCCAAAAGCGTGGATCGGCGTCTTCAGCGAACTCTCGAAACAGCCCCAAAATTCTTTAGTTTGTGCAAAACGTAGGAAATATAACTAGTGTTTCTGCCGATGTTAGACTTAGCAACCGTGGAGTGGACTGGCCAATTTTTGCCGCAAGAAGTGATAGTTGCAGTAGAATCAACACCATATTCAAAATGTTCAAACTGTTCGGTATATTTGTCTGTCAATGACAAGAGAAATAATAATACTGAATACCACCACCTTCTTGTACGTCCCGGCTCCCCACTCCTTAGAAGTAATTGGACAAAAAATTTGAAAAAGTTATTTGATGCTAGCTACTCGTCCTTTCATTCATATTTACACTTTTTTTCAATAATTTTAAAGAAATCCCAGACATAAGAAATCACAGACGTCTGAGGTTTTTGGAACCCCTGACATTTTTTACTAATAAAAGAACGCAGAAAAATACACGAATTACATCAAACTTTCTGTTAGTACAGAGCTACTACTTTCGAAGCAAAATTATATATATATATATAAATGAGCAACAGGTTTACTGGGACTTCGCCGTTTATTCAATCAGCTTGACTTTTGTCGATATCTTTTGTGCCGAGGCCCCGATAAAATTTTCAGGACTTTTGCTAATAGCTGTTCATCTCATAGATAGCCTTGCTTATAGATAGCCCATTTAAAAAACTAATTTCGCAATTACGCTCTTCTAACTTACGGACGTATATTAAGATATTTCCTCAGATTTCTCCTCACTCCATAACTTCTACTCAAGAAAATTTTACCTCTGCCCTCGCGGAGTTCTAAATATAGGCAATGTTACCATCAGATTATATATTTACAATGTTTAAAGATAGTTATATTAGAATCTAAAAAGTGAATATATTTAATATCTTTTTTATAGACTTATGGAATATTTAATTTTTAGTATCATGCCAATTTTGTTGTTGCGTGTTCTTTATGATTCTCACACTGTGATAAAAGTGGCGTCAATTTAACAAACCCTTTTTATGATTTAGTTGTAAATAAAAGTTAAACAAAGTCTTTCCCCACATATTCTATCTGTAATCGTCGAAATACGTCCGGATATGAAGAATATGAACGTAACGGACCATAAAACAACAAAGATCTACACTAAAGCATGTCGTAGCTTGACTCGGGGAATTGTTTCCTTCCGCTAGTGCGTCCGTTCGATGGTAGATAGCACCACCGTAGAGAATAGTTGTTGTAATAGCTCTGCTTTCTTTTTTCGTTTTTAGAGACATGAATATACTTTTTTTGTGTTTCCAGTTTTTGTTCAAAGGGGGAGAGGGCTAACTTATGCGAAAGAACGGGTGAGGATATATGTATCAGTTGACGAACGATTTATTCATAATGCTTTCGTTGTTGGGTGTTTATTTTAGGCGTAGCTTAGTTTCTCGCTCTGCGTTTTTTAAGCAACTAACGGTCCATGTAGAAAATATGTTTTCAACTCGCACTTCTTTTGTTTTGTGCGTTGATTTATGATCTCTTTTATTTCATAGTCGGACTAACTTTGAATAAGGAATTTGAATATTTATTAGAAACCAATTTTGGGTTGAAATTACAAATGATTAATTTAATTTTGGTTTAATACTTGCATAAATGTTATGTTAGTTGAATGTATACAGTGCGATCTGCTTAAAACGGAGCCACATGTGAAGAGCGCATAATGTTGAATAGATGGAATAAATTATTTGCCTATCCTTTATTGCATCAACCTGCTGGTTGTTGCGTTATATTTTCAATAAATTATCAGTCCATGTGTGTAATTAATATTTCATTTTATAAACCCGCAGTAAATTAAAGACAGTAAATGTTTCATAGTCGGACTAACTTTGAATAAGGAATTTGAATATTTATTAGAAACCAATTTTGGGTTGAAATTACAAATGATTAATTTAATTTTGGTTTAATACTTGCATAAATGTTATGTTAGTTGAATGTATACAGTGCGATCTGCTTAAAACGGAGCCACATGTGAAGAGCGCATAATGTTGAATAGATGGAATAAATTATTTGCCTATCCTTTATTGCATCAACCTGCTGGTTGTTGCGTTATATTTTCAATAAATTATCAGTCCATGTGTGTAATTAATATTTCATTTTATAAACCCGCAGTAAATTAAAGACAGTAAATGTTTCATTTGACTTTAGTTTCGATAAATAATGATTTAATACATTTTAAAAGTTTTAACTAAATTAGCAACTCTATTCTACAGAAAATGCGCCTATCGCAATACGATTAGTTACGTGTATTGATTTGGTTACAGTGATGCCTGCATTAATCCTACCTGATTGTTTCTACATCAAAATTATTATAAGCATAGCACATTTGTGCTGCATGATTGCATCGTAAATAGATATCTAATGTGCAATAATCAAATCTACGTATAATCTGTTATTTCTATGCTTTAAATGAATTTAATACTTATTTTGACTTTAAATTAAATGGTAAAACAGTGCGACCTAATTAAAAGGGAGCCACCGCTGAAGAACGAATTATTTTGAAGCAATTTCACAAATTCTTTTCCTATCCTGTAGTCCAACAACCTGCTGATTGTTGCGTTAATTTATCAACAAATTATCAGTACATGCGTGTAATGAATATTTAATTTTATGAAACCCAAATAAACACAATTCTAAAAGTCGTAAATAAATTAGAAACCCTATTCTACAGAATTAGCCGAAGCACAAAACGATTAGTTACGTTTAATGATTTGGTAGCAGTGATGCCTGCATTAATCTTAACAGTTTATTTTAAAATAAAAATTATTATAAGTATAGCTCATTTGTCCCACATGATTGCATCATAAATAAATATTTATTGTGCAATGATCAAATATACATTTAACATGTTATTTCTATTCTTTAAATTAATTTAATACTTCTTTTGATACATTATAAAATTAAGTGTAGAAACGCTGCGTCCTAACTAAAATGGAGCCATTTTTGAAGAACGCATAATTTGAACCAAACTCATAAATCTTTTCCTACCCTGTAGGGTATCAACCTGCTGGTTGATACCCCACAGGGTAGTAGTGTATCAGCATAAAGTAACATGTTTTCAACAAGGCATCAGTACATGCGTTAAATGAATATTTGATTTTATAAAACCCAAATAAACAAAATATAGTAAATGGTTCAATGTAAATGATAAACAACGATCTTAAAAGTCTTAAATAAATTAGCAACTCTATTCTACAGAAAAAACGCCAAGCAGCAAACAGTTAGATACGTTTAATGATTTGGCAACAGTGATGCCTACATTAATCTAAGCAGTTTGTTTCTACATAAAAAATATTATAACTATAGCACATTTGTTCCGCATGATTGCATCATAAGTAAATATCTATTGTGCCATAATGAAATACAAATTTAACCTGTCATTTCTATTCTTCAAGCTAATTTAATACTTCTTTTAATACATTATTAAATTAATGTTAAAACAGTGCGACCTAATTTAAATGGAGCCACCTTTGAAGAACGCATAATTTTGAACCCATCTCATAAATTCTTTTCCTGCTCTGTGCTTCATCAACCTGCTGGTTGTTGCGTTATGTTTTCCATCTTATCAGGACATGCGTGAAATGAATATTTAATTTTATGAAACCCATATAAACACAATACACTAAATAATTCAATTGACTTTAGTTGCGATAAATAGTGATCTTAAAAGTTTTTAAAATATTAGCAACTCTATTCTATAGAAAATGCGCCAAGCATAAAACGATTACTTACGTTTAATGATTTGGTAACGGTGATATACTTCATTAATCTAAGCAATTTGTTTCTACATAAAAATTATTGTAAATGTAGCACATTTGTTCCGCACGATTGCATCTTACATAAATATCTATTGTGCAATAATCAAATTTAAATTTAACCTGTTTTTCTATTCTATAAATAAATTTAATACTTATTTTTATACATTATTAAATTAAATATTAAAACAGTGTGATCTAGTTAAGACGGTTCCACCTCTGAAGAACTCATAATTTTGAACCCATCTTTTAAATTCTTTATCTAATGTATAAAATTGTTGTAGACAGGTGACCAAAAATTGTACAATAAATGAAACTAACTTTTCATTACGAACATTTTCGATATTTAAATATCATCTTCAGGTAAAATCGTTACAAAGAAACATTATTAAAAAACACGTGTCCTATAAATTGACACAATGATAGGAATACATTTCAATTAAAAATCAAAAAACACTTACGATTAAATATAACGAGCTCCATCCTACACAAATTTTCCAACGTCAAAACAATAAAACAAAATGTTGGAATTACAATTTAAAAATGATGTTTTACATATAACAATTAAGAACATTGAACAAAAATTATGATTGCTGCATGAAAACAGTTACATATTTGGACAAATGACATGAGATGAAATTAAAATTAAATCACCATCTTAAAAATGGCATTAAAACTGCAGTAGTTATTTAATAAGACACGTTGGATCAATGGATTATTATGTCTTAACAAATAAGAAAATTCATGCATGATGCTAAAGCCATATCACTCTATCATATAATAAACATTTTTAATGCGACGTTTTTGCAGATATAAATTGTTTTTTAAACGCATGTACTATGTACCAATGTTAAATATTTTTATGATAAAAATTATTATGTTTTAACAATTTAGAAACTTTATTTTTAACTAAAACCTGGCAATTATATAAATAAAATTGAATGAATGAAATAATTTAGATAATCTAAACGAATTCAAAAAAGATCTATATGAAAATTTAATTTGATCATTTAAATTCTTGCTGGAATTACATTTGGTGTCCAGATTTCCATAAAATTTCCAGATTTTCAGCAATATCTAATTTTGGACCTTTGTCCAATAGATTTATATAATTGCCAGGTTTTAGTTAAAAATAAAGTTACTAAATTGTTAAAACATAATAATTTTTATCATAAAAATATTTCATTTTATGATAAAAATCGGTTTTCATTTTCTTCAATAACATAAACTGTTGTATTCTTACAGCTAGACTAGCTTGTAGAAGAATTAGAATATTTATTGTGTCGTGGACCATTTCAATTAAATTGATAGAAAACGTTATGTTGCCGCCATCCACGTGAACAAAAGGGTATTATGTAAATTTACTCTTTTGCGGCTTTGTAACTAGAGAATAGTCTATTTACGGTGGAGATATCGCTATATAAATGAATGGAGTGAAATACACACTTTAAAGTTAACTAGATAAATCTCAAATATTATTAATTTAATAAATCGTAACATAATAAAAAAGGATACGTGATATTTAACTCAAATAATGAAAAGTGTATAGCATACCTTATTATTTCGCTAGCTTTATGTACATAGAGTACTAAACATAGGCCATCAAATTACATGTAGGCCATCAAATTTGACCTTAAATTAGCATGCAATGGCGTTCATTGATATTATGTTTTGATTCAAAATGATTTCTTCTCGACAGCGTTTTGTTTTGGATTGACATATATTATGTTTTAATATAAATTGCATCGGTTTTTCATGTACTAATTGTTTATTGCCAATATTTAAATGCCTTTTAATAAAGTAAATTTGATGTATATTTAATTAGATGAACTCTTGAAAATAATAAAAGGAACAATTTTCAGCTTATGCCTTCGTGCTTGATCCTGTTGCATAAGAGAGGTTTGCTGTATTAATTGGCATTCATGAACAAGCACATCGATTATGAATAACTTTAAACTTTACTTAATATTACATTTGTTAAATTTGAAATTAATTGTACAGGCTTTCTTTGGGCCTGGAAAGTTAAGGGTTTATTTGCGACATATTAGGGAGTATCTGGCCAGTAGTCCAGATTATCTAAATATCTCACTGAATAATATATTCATATTTAAATGTAGCAAATGTTCATTGCAACTGTAAACGACTCATTCTCAGATACCTCCTTCATTTTTAGCTAACCGCTGTATGTTTAAGTTAACAGAATAACTCATATTAAAAATTACAACAATACTCAATACTTGTTTGGGGGTTGAAGTAGTTTTGGGTTACTCTCTTGTTGTTCCACCATAGACCGTTCATATCTAGATGCTGTTCCGACCTTCTTCCGAATGGTTCTCCGATCATTGTGGTGTGGAGATGTCTTGTTTTTTAGCCTTTGGTCGCTTATCGTCCGACTTTATTAATTTGTTTAGAATTTTTCGCTTTTTTACATTTTGAATGTCCTATTTACTGTTAATTTAAATTTTCTTTTAATCAATTCTATTTATTTAAACCCGTCGCTCCTTGGAACGTTAACGAATTTATTTAGAGACGTGCACTCTGTACAGGCCTCTCTTTTAATTAAATTTAAATCTTTTGTATTTTAATTTAATTTTCACTTTTTTTTCAGTATCATTTAAGATTTATGTGTTAAACCTTTTTGTTATGCAAGTTTGTAAGGCTTGCACAACTTTGTAATAGAATAAATTTGATGTACATTTAATAAGATGAATTCTTTAAAATTGAAAATTTGTAAATTATACCTAAACATTAAGCGAGCTCTCTTACTGAAAATCTCATTGCTTACTTTATAGCTAAGTTGATGAAACTCAAATTTTATTAATTTAATCAGTCGTTATATATTAAAAACGTAATAATAAAGTATTCATGATATTTAATTCAAATAATTAAAAGTGTATAGTGTACCATATTATTCCGCACGCTTTGTGTACATAGAGTACGATTACTGTTTAATAAGCCTACATGCTCGTCTTCCAACTTGACCTTAAATTAACATGCACTTGTGTTCTTTGATATTATGTTTTGATTCAAAATTATTTCTTTTCGATAGCGTTTTGTTTTGACATATAGCATGTTTTAATATTAATTAAATCGGTTTTACTAATTGTTTATTGCAATTTGCTTTAATACGTTATTTCTGAAAAATTACTTCATTTCGGACAAAACTCATCTTAAGTGGCTTCTATAATTATTTTGTAACTACAATTGCCCCACTCATTTCAAAATAAAAAAACATTTAATAAGCTTAAATAAAATCTATTAAAACTATGCAAAACAAAAGTTATCAAAGCTATAGATTTGTCAGTATTCGTTTGAAGATAAATGCACAACAATGAAACATTGCAGACACGTATTTACCTAATGTCACTTATATTTCTAGAAAAAGAAACAAAACCTTTAGAAGTGTCTTTTTTTAAATATTTCATTTTCCCAATGGGACTGCGTGTGCAGCAAACGAACGGACGTTAGAAGAGAAATACCTTGGAGAAAGAAACAAACGCAAACGCTTTGTCCCATTTAATTATGTGCCTCCACCTATCATTTCCATCAAGGCATTCGTCCTTTTGTTTCACGACAGCGTAAGGATGGTGCAGCTCGACAAGGGGCGCGATGAGCGTTCTTAAATAATTTTTATGCTTGAGGAAATGCTTTACTTATTTTCCTAAAGATACCGTCTTTATGATTCTCATAAATAATACCGTCAACTGTTTTCAACACTTCTCTCGGGTGCTCACTCGTGCTCTGCTTTTAATACTAATTACATTCTCTTTTGTTTTTTTTCTGCTACATTATTTGAAATGTTTAAATTAGGACGAACTTTGCATCGCTCAATCTTTTTTAGGTTAAACAGTGGCACCCGTTTTAAAATCATAATCACGGAACATAAGATATTTCATATTTTAAGATATTTATAAACTAGAAATATTTCCACAGCTTATTAAATCTCTTTGTGAGTTACGAGAGATTTTAATAGCGGATTAAACAAATGTTTTATTGGAACAAGATGGTATAAAACACATGACAAAAATATTACAGAATTTTTTTATTATATCCAATAATGCTCGCGGTTTTAAACAATATTTTGAAGATCAGTGCTGAAGCAGTTATAAAAAAGTTTTTTGTAGAAAGATGTTATATTTTCTATTCCGTGTAAGCGATGTCAAACTATGGATGAGTTATCGAATATTAACTCAAGCTGAGTAGCTATTACTAAACATCTTAACTTATTAACAATGAACAAACAAAACTATTATCAAATACGTTTAGCTAATATCTAACAAATAATCTAACTAGGTTGCTTCCTATATATATATATATATATATATATATATATAACAGTTCATCTACTGCTATTGACATATTTGCTGTAACATCCAAGTGTAAATAGTGTAGATATCTATATCTATGTTGTATGTAATGCTACAAATCAAGCAATCGCTATGTGCATATAATGTGGTAATATGCTGGTCGTCATGTTTACATAATTGTCTATTCTGCTAAATGGAATACGTGTTTATCTAATGCAAAGCAAGATTATTGATAAGGTTATGTAAAGCACAGAAACTTAGAGTTACTCTTGATTTTAGCCATACTGAGATTTAGAACTTTCTGCTTATTAAATCGAATTGGATTAAGTGGAGTCCCAGTACAGCTTGATAACACTTCTAACTTTTCATTATCAAATTTTTGTTTCGATGTATTATGAAATTTTAATGAAAGTTATTAGCTTACACCTAAAATATTTAAATAATAAATATTAATTTAGTATTTGATGTTTCGTGGTTAAACCTCCAAGCTGACATTATTTTATAAAGTTACTTATGAAATTAATATTTCTTATTACTCGAACAGGGACCTCTCGATTGCCGGCTCATTACTCTTCCAATTGAGCTAACGAGCACTTATTCGAATACACAAATAATTTGTTTTCCGTATCTATTAACATAGGCAACTTATATACCAGGAATTGTTTTGCTACCGTCGATCAACTCATTCTTCATCGGGTAGATGGAGTCTCTTGGATGGTTTTATTAATTTCTTTTCCGTTGTGCTGGAGGTCGCATGTTTAATCGAATATTTGATGTTTCTTGATTAAACCTCCACGCTAGCAAAACAAATCCTGATACACAAGTTGCCTATATTAATAGATACGAAAAACAAATACATATTAAAAATTATTTGTGTCTTCGAATAAGTGCCCGTTATCTCATTTGGAAGAGCAATCGACCAGCAATCGAGAGGTCCGGGTTCGTGTCCCGGAAGGGGTAAACATTTTTTAAGACGCAAGTAATAAGAAATTTTAATTTCATAATTTACTTTTTCAAATAAATATAAACCTTATGTATATGAGTAGTTCTTTGAATTGCTGTAATAATATTGTACGAGACATTTTTAAGGGACAGCGACGTGGGAGTCTTGAGTCAGATAAACGCAGAGTACCAGAAGTTTCTTGGAACTTATAACAACTTATCGGAGGTTAGATCAAAAGCAGCATTTTAATTTGTCAGAAGGAAATATGAAGATTAAAGAAGAATTACATAATTTGAGGGTAGGAGTACAACCAAAATTTGAGGAGTTGATTAGAAACTTGGATGAAACTTGGAATCATTCATGAGAGATTGTCCCTGTGTAATGCATAGAGGATAACCTCGTATCTTGTTGATAAACTCAGAAAGTTAATCCAACATATGCCAATAACGGAAAATAATTATGAAACATATTGGGAAATTTTAAAAAGATGATACAAGAATCATAAATTCATGTTAGCCGTATATGTCGATAAAATATTCGATCTTCCACGTGTGAATTAAGAAAAGTTGGAAGCACTTAACTGGAAGATTTAGCTACAAAAACTTTTCGAGTAAAGCCTGCAGGATTTTCATCAAATACCAGAGGTTGAGGATATATTGCGGTTCTTGGACAAAAGATTATAATCGTTGGAGATAATAGGATCCAAAAGAATATTGAAATCGGTGGTAATCAGATATATGAATCTGATTCATATATGAATCAGGGATCGCAATTATCCTTTGCGACAAAGTTTAAGAATTCCTAGATAAGAGGAAATAAAACAAAAGTAGTATGAATTATCTATGATGCGTCATGTAAAAGGAACAACAACGTAAGCTTGTATGAGGAAAATCGTCAACCAATACCAACGAAAATAGCGTAAAAAGATGTTTATGTAGACGATGTACTATCCGGAGAAAACACTGTAGTAAAACTTCAATAGGAGTTAATAACTGCAAGGCAAAAAGGAGGTTTCCATCTGCGTAAATAAAGCAGAAACCAATAATTAATGAACGAATTTTTGGAAGTTAACCCAGCCTTCCACGAAGCATGAAGGTATAAAAGAATCCTTAAGACTGTTATAGAGACCAAACTACGATACTTTCTAATTTCAAGTAACGACACGAACTTCGTAGGAAAAACAATTTAGAACAATACGAAAGGCTTCCGCTGTATCTTCATCATTGGCAATTATGGGTTCTTTTCCGCAAAACGTGATTCTAAATGATTTCAACTTTATCACGTTTGTTTTTAATTTATTTTTAACAATTGTAAGAATAAACGAGTTAAGTTTAGCGTTATAATATTAAAAATAATGATTAGACAAATTAGTGTTAATTATTAATTAAAGTTATTTAAAACAAATTAGTTCTTCCGATCAGCTCCCACATTCTAGCAGTTAAGTGAGTAAGTAGAATTAGATGGGCTACACGCTGGCATGTAGCGTGTAGTGCATGTAGCGTAACTACATGGGATGCCATGTTTTTGACTTTATGGATATAATTTTAATTAGAACTTTTTAAATGGCATACTACTACCTAAATTTGAATGAATCAATAAGCTTCTAAAATATCTCTTTGTAACCTAGCGAATAGTACCAAACTAAACTCTGCCTCCTGACTGGAACTGCGGAACTTTAAGACCATGAACTTTTTTCGCCCTAGAATGGAATACAGCTGCTTCCTCTCGAAAAGTTGTGTTCGGATTATAAGAGTTAATCAGTTTTTCTGAATTGTAATAGATTCTACTGCAGTTTACATGTATTAGAATATAGTGTGTAGACCAAGTTAACCTGCTTACGTTTAGATTATATTTAAATCAACTATTAATTTTTTTTTTGCTACGTGACATCCTCCCCCCTACAATTTAAGTGAAGCCCCAGTTATTTCCACGTTAGGGACACACATATGTATAATGTTTTGTTTTTAAAGCTATACAACTCAACCAAAAATATATGAGTACATATATGGCGATATTGAACGAATTAATTTAATAAACAGCAATACATTTCAATTATGTGAGAATCTATATTTAGATTATAAAGTTCAAGTAGATATTGTTGTATCGTTTAAAAAATAATCAATCAAATCATAACTATATAATTGTTCATTGTTGTTCTTTCTACGACGTAAAATTGGATGACAGAGCAACTTTGATATAAAGCTTAGATGAGTTAGTCTATTTCCAAAGCACCCCTTGATGGCATGAGCAACCAATTATCTTAATAAAGCAGACCCTGGCAGATACGTATTTTCACCATTAGGGAAAGCTTTCATCAGTACCCTCTTTAAGTAATAAAATCGTGGTCTATACCTTGATGAATACACTACGCCAGGCTGTTTAAGCTAACTCAAATTTTCATTAAACTTTGCATTTGGATTAATTACAGACTTTTTCTACCAGGTAGGCAAAATAGACAAACCCAATTGAGACGAATCAGTGGTGTTATATTCCCTTCAATAATTTTTCAAAATTTACTCAAAATAGTTATAGTTTTATGTTTTAATTATTGTTGTTTTTTAAATTAATACTCCAAAGTTTGACGTTAAAATGGTCTTATCAATTAAGTATAATGTACATCTGAGCCGGATCTTACTTTCTAATCATACATCAAAACATCTCGCTCATTACATATCCAATTCGTTTCTTATGCCTAAAGAAACATTGCGCGAAAGAAAATCTAGATGAGGAAGCGAAAGAGAAATGATGTGTCTCCCAGAATAAAAGCAAAATAAAGATAAAATAGGAACTTGTGATATGCGAAACGTACGTACCACAACTGCGCTTTGTGTTCAGAAACAATCTTATGCATTATTTAGCAGGTCATCAAACCAAAAAAAAAGAAAAACTGTTTTATGGTACTCGCGGTGATGCATTAGAAAGGTTACCATATTTAATCAAATTGAAGATTCAATTCTGGTTAATACAATAATTTATTCTTATGACACTAATATGAGCCTAATGACGGAAATCTAGCCTAAGTAAGAAAACGGACGATATTTGTTTCTTTATCATTTATTTTTCAACATAGGCATACAGTTATCAAGATGAGTTTCCAACGTCGTCATCCCTTCCAAAAAGTAATTTTGCTCGATCTCTTCAAATTAGTGGGAACTTTCGGTCATCACTTCATCATTTGTTGCAAAACGGCATCCTCCGAGGCATTTTTGTAGGTTTGGAAACAGGAAGAAGTCGGATGGGGCTACATCTTGTGAATACGGTTGGTGGTCGATCAATTCGTAGCCTATTTGGTTCAAATTTGCCTGCACAACGACTGCTCTGTGAGCGGGTGCATTGTCATGGTGGAAGAGAACATTTTGGCGAAACAAAATAGGGCGTTTTTTCTTCAATTAGGGGTCAAAGCGATCGAATAATGCTGCGTAGTAATCGATAGTTGCGGTTATACACTTTGTCAAGCAACCAATAAGAATAATGCCTTTCGTACCTCAAAAAAACTATTACCATCACATTATCGGCCCATGAGATTATCTTTGCCTTCTTCGATGGACCTTCGCCGCTCTTTCCCCGGCATTCACTGTTCCTTTGTCTCTGGCGTGTAGTATTGGATCCACGTTTCATCAACAGTGACGAATAGATGAAAAACTCCGTCGGATTTCGTTTTATCTTTGCCAAAAGCTCCTCCAAATCCGCCACACGTATACGTTTTGGTCGATACTGAGGAAACGCGGCACTCTTCGCGCGGATAGTTTTATTATATCCAAATGTTTCTGCATGATGACGTGTACACGCTCATTTTATATGTGCGCGGCCTCTGCTAACTCACGGATTTTGATTGGGTGGTTAGCCATAATCATATCATGAATGTTGTTGACGATTTCTGGTGTAGTGATGATATTTGAATGCCCTGGGTTGGTCATCATAAAAACGCTCTTACGACCACGAACAAATTCAGTTTTCCAAAATTTAATTATTACATTTGGATCCACAAATAACAGATACATTTTCTTCCTTTCTGCGATCGCTCAGTTGATTACGAAATTTAGAGTAACATGTTAATTTAGAGTAACAATGTCAAAGTAAGAATAGAGTACCTTCCTCTTGTCAAACCTATTCTGCATATTTGACGGTGTTGCTATTTTTAGTTTCCTCTTCCAAACTCCTATTCATGACCTCTGTGTCGGTTATGAAAATATTTCTAAATAATTATTCCGGAGCATGTCAATTTGTCAATTTCGAGTGTCAATTTTTGACTTGATCGCCCGTAGGTGCTTCTATGGCAGAATATGGCCTATAGGGAATCAGTTGGCAGTCCTTATTGGTGATAGATTCGATGACACTATACTCAATATGTGGACGCACATTATCATAGTGAAATATGATATTGTTCTTTTTTTGTCGCAACAGGAATGCGGCCAAGTTGAATTAGATAGACGTTGCTGTTGATATTTAATTTCCGGTTGGCATTTTGTGCGGAGTACGTCACTGGTCATCGTCGTTATACTACCAATAACTAATCTCGTTGGAGATAATTTTCCAGGGGATGATTCCGTTTTTGTCCCATCATACACAGCATATTGCCTTCTTGCAGTGGACCTTTTGTTATTATTTAGACTGGCAGATTTAGCGAAATGCAAACTTCTTTCTTTTAGAGCTTTTTTGATGAAAAACCACTATTCATCCCCAGTTATGAGATTCATCAGGAACGGGGTTCGTTACTTTTGCTTCCTTAGGCTTCCGAATTAATTAACGCCTTGCACGTCACTGTTCAAAGCATCAAGCGATTTAACAATTTTCTGGTCACTCAGTTAAATTATGAAACTCAAATGCAACTCCAAGCTGAAATGTTATTCTAAAGATATAACTGTTCGTTCAATGTAAAATATATTTACAATCCTATCAAGGAATTGGCAACCTTAAGAAAAATGTTGTGGGACTGCATTCGAATACTGCTCAAAATGGTTTTAGGATCATGTCTGTTTTTTATTTCGGCATTATCAGCGGAAACTACGTGGGCCATTTAATCTAGTTATTCACATGTTCTTTTCCTTCACGTTTTTATCACGCTCTAGTCATCTGCTTTATCCGAGCTGTTTTCCTTTTTTTATTATTTTTCTGATTTCAACTATCACCAAAGGAATAGAAGAAATTTTGCGACAAATAAAAGCTAAATAATGTGGTTTGAAATATGTGTATTGATCACTTACTACAAAATTAATTTTACATAAATAATTTTCACCTCGGTACATACTTCTCGGTACAGAAACGTAACCGAGAAGTATGTAAAAGCAACATACATATATATATATATATATATATATATTT